>RXPK01000768.1:0-196509 GCA_004143645.1 Protaetia brevitarsis
GCCTGTTTTTCTAACCCACAACTTTTAAGACCGAAAACGTACAATTCGGTGTCAGTGGGATGACGATATTATGACTAATAGTCGTAATTAAAACAATGCAGGAAATCTTAAAAGTGACTTGAAAGTGTAATCCAAACGAATAGAAAAAGGGAGAAAAGATACGAGTGATGAAGCACGAGCTTCAGTCGAGATTACCAAGGCATAGAAGCAGCTGAGATCTGAACATATTTGTTTAAGTTCTGGTGAATGGCGAACTTCTAAAAGAACTTATCAGAAAATCTAGAAAATTAGAGAGAAAGTTTAAAAATTGTGACAACATGACGAGAAAGTAATGTAAAAATCTCGAATAATGGAAGTTAAAGATTGAAAACATGACTAGAAAATTGTAGAAATCTGAAAACTGACGAGAAAATTTAGGAAATTCTCGCAATTTAGAGAGAAATTCTAGAAAAAATGAAAACATACAGAAAATATAAAATTCTAAAAATTAGAAGAAAGATGACAAAATTCTAGAAAATGAAGCAAAAATTAAACAATTCTCTTGATGAAATAATCGACTAATAATGCAAGTCGAGAAAATCTACGAATGATGAGAATTGACGTCGCATGAAGTGCTAGAACGAACAAATTCATTCTGAACCATACGGAAACACGGAAGAAACGAAATTCTTCCAATACGGAATCCTCAATGAACCAAGAATTCAGTCCCATCTAGTTCAAATAAAATGTACCTGCTACATTCGACGGGAGACTCCCTTGAAGACTATTGACGCGCTATCCACAGCTACGATATGCTGACGAACTACCAAAGCCATTTATCATAGTCCGCCGATGCTTTAAGTACTCCAGTATTCCTTGACGAGCGACAAATTCCAAACCTACTTAATCAATGGAATGCGTTCGTAACAAACATCTGCACAAGTATTCCTCCAGTTTAAAAATCGCGTCAGAGTCGAACGAACTCTACAGGAGTATGAAGCTACGCTTCTTCTAATAAGATTGCTACCAACGTACCGAAATTTCGAGAGTCCGCGTGAAAATTCCTGAATGGCCTGCTCATAAGGATACTCAACGCAGTAAGCTTGCTGGCGCAAACTTGAACCATTAGCTCAACCATGATTGAAGCCGTGAAGCAATTGGCAATGACTGCTCGCTCGTGTTCAGGAGCACAGAATAAACCATAGAAGGAATATATGCGAAATAATGAATAATTACGAAAGAATGACGGAATGGACGAAAATAATCCGTGCAAACTACAACCAGGAAACGATGCTGAATTTGAAGGATGGGCACTACACGTTTCCATCCACGAAAACCAAGCCGACGGAAAACTAAAATGGGCCACAAAGGGCATCTCGACCTATGTGCTTATGCCCCAACACCATATGTTCTTCATGGATGCATCCTACGCTCGTCGTTATGCATTAAATGAACGAGAATTACTGCTAGATACTGGGCAACAATACAATTTTCGCGAAGCAGTGAAAGAAAACATACATCCAACCAGATGGACGCTACTTACGCAACTGCAATCAGTCAACGTTTGGGAACATGGCCCACTTCTTTGGTTATATAGCCATACGGTAGTAGTTCAATATAGAACAAACGTAATCCTCGGAATGGACATAATGACAGAATTTGGGTTCAACTGACTGCAAGAGATGTTGAAGGTGGCAAAGAAAATTTATTCCACCATAGCAAAATATGCGGCCTGCGTAGTTGCAAAGAATAACTTGGCGACGCATGAACCTTTGAACATCGTGAGTAGACGCCAAAGGCAAGTTTTATCTGAACCGGATCTATAGCTGTCAAGTGGGAATACTGTCGCTACGCAGTGATACAAGCTGGAAAAAACTCCCGTCGATGTGATGACGTCAATAGATCCAGTAAGCGAAAAGCTACCTTTGGAATTCTAGTGTCGTGATTGTAACAAAGAGGATGCTAACAACAACTCCAACCGCTTTCTGATGTGATAACTTCATTACTTGCTGCAAGATGACAAACAACAACCCTTTCCGTGAAACAGCTCTTGACCTACCAAAGATTTTTCCAACAGAAGACGGAACACAGGCACTATGTTGTACGACATCGAATCGACACGAATGCCCAGCCATCCGCCAGCCCCCAGTGTTGCCATTCGAACGAGCCGAACAGAACAATTTACAGAATGAGCAGGATGCGTAATTGAACATCGAACATCCATGGCTCTCCATGTACTGTTGAAGAAGAAGGTGTTCAACTAGTCTTGGATTATCACAACTAAATAATTAACAAGAAACATTTCTTTGCCCAGAACGATGACACTTTAGAACCTAGGTGGAAGATTTTCGACCCTCGACCTGAGAGTGTATTGCAAGCGAGAAGCAAGGATAAGGGGAAGCGCGTACGATCGGACAGATTGTGCAATTAACTAGCCATTGTTATTATGCCCCGCGACTTTTAAATGATTGAACAACTACTGAAGATACCGGGAAACTTGCTTGTATACCTCGACGATATAATTGTCTTAGAAAATCTTGAGACCTTTTGATGAACTGATCAAGTATTTCGCGGTTTGAAAGAGCAATTGAGGCTAACCCCACAAAGTCAACCTGCCGGAAGCAAGTGCAGCTACTCGACCAGTATCATGAGGGATGGAGTGTCGTTGACCCCGGGAAGACAGAAGAGCGTCAAGTCTTGGCCGTTCCGGCGCGACAAGCATGATAATAAAGAAGTTTCTTTGGCATTGCACTTATTACCGACGATTCTTCTGGATTGCTAACACGCCAATCTATCACGAGACTAACTGAAAGGCAGAGAAACGTCTGAATAACTCCAGTATGCCTTGAAGAATGAAACAGAACTGACCACTCGGCCCATCTTTGCTATCCACAGGCTGAAGAAAATTCATTTTGATACTGATCAGCAACGTGGCACGGAGGCTTTGTCCGATTCACGATGGGCCACGAAAAAGGCTCGTTTACTTCCGCAAAGTGCGTCGAAACCGGAACGCAAATTGTGGTGCCAGGAGGAGCTGTTGGCCGTAGTTAAGTCTAAGAGCACTTCCTAAATATCCTATCAGAATTTCTTGTTAAGAACCGACCTGTGGCATGATGTGCTGCACCTTCAAGAATCTGAAGCAGGTCCAGATATAAGCGTCTGCAAGAGTATACTTATCGAACATCGGCTGGACCATCATCAAACGCTACCATATCAGGAGACCCTTTCCAAGGATTCACCACTCTGTCGTGCGAGAGAAAAATGAAGCAACCTCTTAGACTACTGTCATAGATAAGATGGACGAAGACCAAATCCACTGACAGGAGTCTGACCAGTTTGAGCGTGTGATAAAGAGCAAGAAGCGCGGCCAACTGGAACGGTAGCACATTTCGCAGAGCTAAAATCGTATGGGCTCAGGGGCTCTTTGTAATTGGAAATGGTCTTCCAGACGAGTGTTAAACGAAGCTGGACCAATAGAGACTTCAGATTTGTTCGAAAGCAAGAATTCCCGAAGTTTTAAAACTCTTCATGATGACATCGGGAGGGCATTTGGAGTCCGAAGACTAATAGCAGAAGGTCAGAGAGCATCATTGGTTATTGCAAGGAATATGAAATACTGTCGAGAGTACAACTTGCCCGCTGCCAATGACCTTTCCCAAAAAGAGGCCCCTAGAGGCAATACACCGTTGCATTCCTTTTGAAAGATGCGATTTATGTTCGGACCATTTCCCAGACGGAATTTGAAATAAATACATCTTGGTTCAGTAGACTACTTCAGCAATGTGGTGTATAGCTACCATTACCAAATAGAAGCTGTACAGTGGCTGAGACTAGTTAAGAACTTTTCAGTCGGTTGGGCCCTTTATCTCACTCGACCAGACGAATTTTGAATCAGCATTTTCAAGAGATGTGCAAATATTGTATTCGCAAACCCGAACAACTGCCTTGCACCCGCAATCAATGCATGTGAGCGCAGACAACAGTTATCAATATCTATCAAAGTTGTCGCAGACCACCAGGAATTGGACCACACTACACTATTCTTGCTGGCGTATGAGCACGGTCCACGAAACACTGCCAAACCCATCTATGTGCTTTAGGAAACTCGCTTACCAGCGATCTTAGTTCGCTTTAAACAAATGAAGAAGTAGTTGAAGACATGTTTGAACTTCGAGGCATGGATGATATTCACATCGGGTGTGGGAATATCATAACAAGTGACCGCATGAAAGAACACACACATAGAGCGAAGAAGGGATATCAGCGTCGACCTGTCTGCTGTTCATCTCAGCGACGTCGAGGTTCTCACCTAAGCTGCAACGATCGTGGGACGGGCTTATCGAATTGATAAACGAATTAATGACGTCATCTATCGCATCAGAAAGAAACCCAATGGTAAAGCAAGAGTGGTGCATTTTAATCGCCTAGCTCCTTATCTTGGGGACAATCAAGAGGACGAGCAGATGGTCCGAGTTTGTAGACTCTCCGAAGAAAACTCAGCTATGAGGAGTCATGTGACAAGTATGGAATGGCCGCAAAGTGCGTCATGGTGTAACAACGGAGATTCAGGAGGATTTGTTTTTGGCTCCTGAAGGTGGCGCGTTGCACACTTTGTTGCCCAAGATTTAAGGGCAAGGGATAGCTTACCGTCTTAAGAAGAAATTTGGTGGCGCCAAAGATCTCGAAGCCAGAACCCTAGGTGGGCAAGGTCTGCACTTGCAGAAAGAAACGGCCTTATTCTACTTGGTGACAAAGAAGCCTCAGTTGGCAAGCCAACCTACCGGACGATGTGGGATGCCTGATAAGTTAGGAGAGCAGCTGTTGGAGCTGGAGATCAATAAGATCAGGGGTGCCAAAAATAGGCTGTGGATTGATGCTTGGACTGGAGGGTCGTAAGGAACATGCTCGAAGAAGATTTTCCGATATACTGGAATAGAGTTCCTATATGCAGCTAACAACCCCGGTCACAGAAGGAGGCGACGGACGCGTAGCGTGGCTATTTCTTCCGGACCTCGTCGTTGTAAAATGAGAGAACTGTTCGTATCTTCATGGAGGTGATATTTCCTTGTCGGGACGGAGCAGATCTAAGAGGTAGCAGTGTACGAACGCCAACTTTTCAAACTGGCGGTTCCTATAGGCGTCCTAGATGGGCTAGCATAGCGGAAGAAGAACTACCTACGACGAATAACAGAGGGCAGCACCGGGTCGAAGATTCGAATATTCTCCAGAATCTTCGAGACATTCTAGAAGGCCCCAACAATCTTGAGTTCGCGTCAGCTATAAATAACGTCGGGTGGCCAGGAGGCAGTCAATCGATACGAGTTCGGAGTTGCGGTCGGTTTGAATTAGTACATGTAATATAAATATCGTTTACATAAATAAAGACATTAGTGTTAAGTGATATAGTTAATAAGCTATTTATAGATTTTAATTACCGTAATAGTGTTTAATAGAATAAGTGAATTTAAATATATCGCCTGTGTGTTTTTCTAAAACCCCGACAACGTTTTAAGAACCGAAAAACGTTACAATATATAAGCGCATATATTCCAGTTTTTTTTGCGTATAATCCGATCTCTAGTCATCACAAATGATGCGAGCAATACCTTGGACTCATAAAAAAATGCACCATTGCATGCACAAAAATAAGAAAATTGACACCATCGACACCCTGTATACCAAAAGTGCTATAAGGCTGAATATATTAAATAAATTTATTTTAAAAAAAATAAGATATTTTCTTTAAATAAATAGTCGGCCATGACTACTCCAAGTTTCGAACTTAGATTCCTACTAGAACATCGAAAAATTCTAATGACCCAGTTTGGTAGGACAGCCTGTATATTTATCTTTGTCTATGGATCAGATCTAGTTTGAAAATTATTTTATATAGGTACGAATTTGGACGATCTTTTTAGTCGAACTAGTTTAGAAAACAGTCACACTTTTAGACCAAAGGTTGTATGAATGTAAATCAAGCTTAAGAAATAGAAATTTTGTATTTGATTGGTGATATCTGTTATTAAATTATCTTAATCTCCGGGGAAACATTTATTTTTTAATTTAAAAAGAAAATATCACTATGCAACTGGAAAAACATTAAAAAAAATCCTTAATTTTCCTTTGTAATTATAAGAGCTCAAATTTTAGACCAACATTTTCTTTTATCAGGTTTCTAAATGTAAGGGTTATGTTTTAACGACAAAGTAAATTTTATCTATATTACTATTTCATGAGAATGTAAAAGTTTCACCATAATTCCGTTATATGTATTATGTGTGACTTTTTTTTCATCATATTCTTTATGAAACGTTAACCTTTTAAGTGAAATATTAAAAGGTGCATGCTCACAATCAGGCAAATTTCAATTGTACGTTCTTTTTAAGCAGATAAAAACTTTCACTACAATATTAAACGATGTCATATTTTACGCAAGACCATATGTGCATATATACAATGCCAGCAAAAATTAACGCAATATCCAATCGAATAACTCGATCTGACACTTATAAAAACAATTTTTATACCCGGCCAATGTATCGAGCGAAAATATGCGGATGTCACGATAATAAAAATAAACACATTTTCTCTTTAACATCATCGCTTAGAATATAATATTTTCCGGCCGATGCAGACTTGCGATGTAGTATATTATTTTGGGCTCGCAAACTCGATCGCTGCACAGTGTTTCGATTATAACAAGTTAGCTGGACAAAAGTCATTGGCGAATTGTTGAAAAGTGAAGTTTGACAGTGACAAACAACCCTTTCAAAGATAGGATTTAACATTTTTTTGTCTCCTAATTAATCGTTTAATGAATCAATTAGCCCAGGGTAAAAGGGAAGGATAAGTAAATTTGCATTTATTGTTATTTGCACCTCTTTGTGCTAATACTCCACCGTGCTGTTTATTAGCATATACATATATATATTTCAGTGTGATGGATTCTCAAGCTAAAGGTAAGTACTTGCTAATTTTGTCTATAAACTGTAAAAGCTCAGCTCAATAATTTTAAAAATATTCTTCTTCTTCAATTTTGTCGACTTTTCGCCGATTTTTCTTTTTCAACTGTCTCGAAACTATATGCCCCCGTGTGCCTCCAGGCCAAGATTAATTTATATTGTAGCTGCAAGCTTCTACTTCCAAAATATAACAGATTTTAGCTGCACACTTTTGTACAACTATGTTTTTTTTTTTTTAAATTCTTTAGACTGCTCACTTTATTGAAAAATATGGAGCTGTTTGAAGAAATGGCCCTGAAAGCATGGGAAAAATCACCGAACAACATTGCTGTACTGTACTGCCAAGATTTTTCGAACCGTGAATAAGCGCAAAGATTACAGGCTAGATTCCTTCTACGAAAGATTTGCGTACTTTATTAAGAGCTTGTCATCCGGCTATAAAATTAACATTCAAAAATTTCGAACTTTTTCGCAAGATACAAAACTACTGATAACATACGTGCATAAAATACTTGTGCACAGTGCTGATACAATTGGTTTCTTCTGCCAATCTGGCAGCTATCTGAGGAGACCCAGAAAGGCTCGCAATAAAGATTGCAGAAGATTTCGAGAACATAATACTCGGAAAGCGATCATGTATTGCAACGAATAGAGATTGCTAAATATGTTAATATCACATCGACCCTGTAATTAATGGGCTTAGGGAAACTCCAAAAAAAGTGGAAGTCTCCCTTCCAGGTGTTTAGATTTAATACTGCCTTCGTAAATACTCCTCTACTTCCGTCCAACCATAATTACTTTGAGTTAGAGGCTATGTGTAGCTGATTCGACTGAGAAAATATAGTGAGAATGAATAATTTCACTTATTTATGAATTTACTTTTATATTTTTATTGATTTATTATATAGTTATAGAAGTAGTAGGAGGAGTATTTATATAACGTAGTTTTGTTTTTGAAATACTTAACCCACACGTGTTAGGTGTATTGTAATACTTTAATGTTTAGCTTTTTATTTATCGCTTTTATTTATTCAATATATACTTTTCGATGAAACAGTATTTTCATTAAATAGAAGAAGCTAGCTAAACCTAGTTACATGATCCCTCTGAACGAAAATCTAAGTCTAAACTGTGCGCAAGCATAGATTATCCCTGCATTGACCCTTATGTTTACTAAACTTTTAACTTTGTTTTCGATTAACTCTATTTGTTTTTTAATATTTTTTCAACAAATGTGATACCAAATAAAGCTTGCAAAAAAGACGAATGTACCGAAAATATATATACATTGTGTTCAATTCAAAATTTTCTAGAAAAAGTTACATTATGCGTTATGAAACATCTTGTATACAAATACATTAAAATAACGCTACAAGCCTACGGCGATTACAGTAACATTTTTTGATTAAATTAGAAAAAAATAAAAATGGCGGTGTATTAAGCCTTAAATTGTTTTCGAGACAACACAGTAAATAACTAAAAAAATACCGATTGAAACTATTTAGTATCGTATATCAATTTGCTTCTTTGAGATTGGACTATCCAGATATTCAATAATATACTAACTGTTCTATTAACCTTTTTGATAAGTAGCTGAAAAAATGGAACACCCTGTATAGTTACAAAGTATTTTTAAGGCATGCAGTTCGACGATATATAACAATTCATAAAATAATGTTTTGAAAAAACTCAGTTTGTTGACAATCTTTCATTTTGATGATTTGGGACACCCCTGTATACACACAAAACTGATGATGATGGTAATTATATAACAGAAAAAAAATTATTCGCATACAACAATATTTTTCGAGGCAAAAAACTTGTTAACGAATATAATTTTGTCCAGCTAACTTGTGAAAATCGAAACACTGTGCGCTGTGTGTATCGAAAACATGCCGCCTGGCCGGGTAAATAATTGTGGGAGAAATGGGTCAGTTTAGCAACAAGTTCGTCGACTTTTTTTCTTATTCAAATCAGATACACGGGGAATAAGCGGTGTATCGAGAGAGAGAGTTTCTTCGGTGAAGCAATCTAACGAAAATAAACGTGATATCATCGTGTAAGATAGTATACAGTACACCTCATCTATGATGCAATGTGCAAATATTACGTTATACTGTGGTATATCAGTCAGCACAAGAGTGTGTTAATCCCATTTGCTTTATACTAAAAAAAAAAAAAGGGAAAATCAATACGCCCTCACTTGAAATGATTGTAACATTAAAAGGTTCGAAGTAGAGACGTGTAATTGCCGTGTCCTCGTTTCACGGACATAAATAAACAAAAGGAAAAAGTGACGTAATTTTATTGATACTCAGTTTTATTTTTAGAACAACAACAAAACCTAACTGCATTACTTCGAAACGCAGCAAAATTTAAAACAATGCGCTTTTTCACCTTCTACACATCCATCCATTCAATCTCGCGATAACACGAACTCGTCGTCGATTAATTAAATGAAGATTCTAATTACCTCTGGAGAGATGTTTCGAAGACATGCTTTTTATCTTACAATCGCCGCCAGTAAAAGCTCTTGATTTTATACGCCGATTACCTGTGTACGCGCTCCGATTCTACTGATGAAAATTACGCGTAGTGTTTTTTCACCGGTTCAAGGTTGCTCGCAGATCGTGAACGCGCACCGAACACACATAAGTTGATTCAAAAACTGACTCGCAGTGTTCCACCGATACGAACAGCTGTTCTTGACAATTAAAATTTGACATTTTAATTTTTTGTGACGTCGCGCTATCTAGCGGAGAATAGTGGGATTTATTTGTTTGGTGGTGGATATTACAGTTATTTATTGTAGTTTTGGTCTAATTTTTTGCTAAAATTATGTTAAACTGAGTGTATAGCATAATGTAATACGAATTGAAAATTGATGAGGAATTAATATCATTGAATTTTATTAATTTATCGTGTATTTGTTATTAAGGCTAATTTACAGAATTGAGTGAATGTGGCCCTGTGGCGCAACGGATAACGCGTCTGACTACGGATCAGAAGATTCCAGGTTCGAATCCTGGCAGGGTCGACTTTTTTTTTTGTTTTTTGAGTTACATTGCTTGTATATAATAGAGTGGCTGGATTCTATTCCGACAAATGTGGAAGAATCCTAAACAGCGAATCTGTTGTCGCCAATGATTAAAGACACGATTAATATTTAAGTTTCAGTGTCTTTATTTTCGTTTAAAATTTCTTCAAATTTAGTGTAAATGAAAAGGCTATGGTATAAAATTTTAAATGAACAAGTAGAAGCAGTAGTATAACACATTTTCACATTCTTAACAACTATTAGATTTTACATTTTACCGGCTTTAAAAACATTTAAGTATCTGACAAATTTGCTGTTATCAGTATTTAATTTTAAATTCATATTTACATCATTCTCTAAAAAATTATGTATGTATTCTAATTTGAATTTTTAAATTTATTTAGTCGCCTGAAGATGCACATGCAGTGGACGAAACATGTTGTGAAAAGACGATTTTAATTACATCGGTTTAACAATTTACACTAAAACAGTCAATGAGTTTTGGGAAGACATCAATGTACTCAATTTAATAAGAAAAAGTCAAGAATTGTTCCAATACTATCCCTAGTAGCAAAATTTAAATTTCTCGCAAATATTTTTAGTACTTCAACATTGAGACACGAAATTACCAATGCTTTTGTATCAGATTACTAGTTACTTTGATGTCTTTCTGTTGAAATTACTAAGAATAATTGTGGAAAATTTAAATTTTGCTACTAGGGATGTTAGATTTTGAATAACTACGTTTTTATATTTAATATTTTATCCAACCACAAATCTTATAACTTCTACATCTTTACTTACTTCTAATATAATACCTACTGTTTGCTACTACCACTCTCATAAACCTTAACTCCCTTGACAATTACAAATAATACAAACGTCAAAGAACAACATAAAATATATAAAACAACAATTTTTAACATCAATAATTGTTATGTGCTGTTTATCTAATTACATCTAACAATGTGTAATTACAAATTATAAAGGGAAAATGAAGTATTATTCAAAAAACCGGCTTTTCATGTAAATGGCCTCTAATTAATGTATACCTAAGTTTTTAATTCTGGTTTCCTTTAAGAGTCGGTTGCGTATTTGACTATTTTTCGTAAATCCATTTCAAATATCACATAAATAAACCCGTACTGTTGAAAATACAAAAGAAAAATTTCATTGTGGAGTGCTGCCTCTGGTGGTAACATCCAGTGTTGCCAACCTGGTGAATTTTCCACTAAATCTGGTGTATTAAAAGCACATCTGGTGTACACAAATCATATTCTAGTGGCTAGTGAACAGTTTAGTGGAAGTTTTAGTTAATTTTGTAATAAATCTAGTGAATTCATTGAACACGAAGATTAAATTATATCAAAATATATAAAAACCAAGTAGCGTCATTCTCGGCAAGATAAAATTTCAGTCGCCATTTTATTTTGTATCGTATAATGCATATTATGTAAGTCTACTATTTCTATTCTACGAATGCCATATCATAGAAATAGTACTTCGCATATCATATATATGCGTAAAGTATAATAAAGTAACAGTACAACATAAATAATAAAACCAGAAATATATACCATGTGATTTCAAAATGTATTGTCGTTAATGAAAAAAACTGTTTTCCGGAAAAAATTTATCTATACTTATAATGAGCGAAGTTTAGCGTCATACAATTTCATACATTAAATGAATATTTCTTGACATTTAGGGACATTGGCGTGCGCGTGTTGTAGTATCTTTTCGAATTTATTATCTTATATTTTTTCAAATCGTTTATATTTACATCAATATTTCACAACAATATATTTCTGAATACTGTAAGAAAATAAGGAAATTTATCTATGTAATAGCTCAACAAACAGGTAAAAAATCAATATTAACATTAAGTGAAATCGTTTATTACATTTATAATTTTATAGGCTTACATTTACACTTCAGCGCAATGAGCTGTCAAAAGAAAGTTACTTTCATCCTATAAGTTTCTACGGTACAGGAAACTATTACCATTAGATCACGATAGCAATTAGAATAATTTTCATTGGTTTAATAACAATTTTAAGGGACGGACTTGCTAAACAAATCATTTTCTCGATGAAGTCCTGGTTTTATCTAACAGACTATATCAATTATAAACTATTGTATCTGGTCTGCAGAAAATCCACACGAATTTCGAGAAACGCAATTGCATCCCGTAAAAGTTGGAGTTTGGTTAGCTATGTCCAGGCAACGAATGATAGGGCCAATTTTCCTTCGAGGAAACTGTAACAGCCCACGTTCCAACAGATGTTGGAATTGTTTATTGCAGAGTTACAAGAGAATGAGCTTGAAGCAGGTTATTTTCAGCACGATAATGCTCTAGTACATACTGCTCGACAAACCTGCATATCTTTCAACAGTTTTTTTTCTGACAGGTTCTTTAGAGCACAAAGATGGCTACCAGATCGCCTTGATCTAACCCATTAGATTACTTCATGTTCGGCTATCTAAAAAATAGGATCTATAGAAACCGCATGCATACATAGAAGACTGAGAGATGCAGTTTTGTCACTTTAATTATATTACTAATTGTATGTTATAATTTAAAGTAATAAATTAAATTTAGTTAAACACCAGTTAGTACTGAATTGTAAAACATAATTTAGTTAAGTTAAATTAATTACATTTCATTTTTACTAGCAGAACACCAAATCCATAGTCGTTTATATAATGCGAGTTCAAATATAGGTTACGTTTCCTTATTTAGACGATCCGTTTACTTCCTTATGTTCCAACACTGACTTAGTTTAAACCTTCATTACAAACCGCGGCATATACCTAACCCTGTTACTATCTATAGAGCGGATTTGACAATCATCTTGAATCTCTGGTATTGTTTTATTTAAAACAACCGTTACAGTTGTTTACTGTTTGTAAATTATTAATATTTTAACGACTACCTAGATAAGTGTTTTGTATTAAATTGTTACATAATAAACAAAAAATAAAATGTACTTTGTGTACCTAATAGGTTTTTAAAAGTAACATAAAATTATAATAAAAAATTAAAGAAAAGGGGATTTATAGTAAAAAAAAATAATTACAGAAACCTACAAAATATTTTTTTTTTGCCTTCTTAAAACACTTTCTATATAAAGTAGTTCCTCTCCCAATTCTAGTGATTTTCTGGTGGAATTATAATCCCGATCTAGTGAAATATGTATTCTGTCGATTGGCAACACCTGGTAACATCCCGCACATTAAACAACGGAATTCCGACAGGACTACTCAAATTGGCAACGTTTTTGCTAAAAAACAATAATATATGGTAGCGAACTAGCGATAAACAGCACAGAAATGGCACACAACATTAAACGAAACATAACCTTCTGACTTAACCTAATAAGGGAACATCAGCTAGCCCCAATAATCTGATGAACGTACTTGGTGCAGCATCTGGGTGTTTACATTCCTAGTAATAGTAGTTTTACAATAATACGGAGTGACTATATAAGCAAAATTCAAACACGGAACGCACGGTTATGTAGAACATATGTCAGTTTTGACAGCAAAGGTAGTGTTAGGATTAGGACAATCATCTCGATCTCAGTGTTATTATTAGTTTCGTTGTGTGTGTGTTTGCATTAATACAGGAAAAAGCTTTACGTTTTACGCATACTTTCGAATGGTATGTCTTAATTATAAAATGGAAAGGTATTTTAGAAATTATCGCACCTGACTGTGACTCTGTGAGACATAACCTAATTCTTTTCGGGTTGTAATTCTACCTAAGTTAAAAAACTTGTTAATCTATTCGGTGAATTGCCGAGTTTAAAACTAAAGTATAGCAAGTCCGTAACGCTATGTCTGCTCTCTGAATGATGAAAGCTAATTGTTAAGTGTTAGTGGTTAGTGCTGGTTCTAATAAATAACTTTAAAACGATGCAAGCAATCTTTCAAATCAATAAAATCGTGAAGTGAAAAACTCCACCCACAAAACTCTACAATGCCTTTATTTTTACGAGGTAGATATACCTTGGTTTAGTTTAACATTTAAACAATAAATAAGCTTTAGGTTTTATTTGCAATAGACAGAGGACGTAATGCAAGTCAAAATTTGATTAGAAATCTAATTTGCGAAATTTTTCAAACATCCCACGGCTGGAGGATATCGTCGACTGTTGATGACTGTTCGATGGGTTTACTCTCTTGTCCGAACTCGTTCGTTTGAATGAACGGACCTTCAGTTGTCTCTGTCGATCTAATACCAAGTCTCGCGCGCCCTGTTGACATTAAATATTTGCCGATTGGAAAATATTGACGCGCTTATGGATTTTTAGGCGTTCTAGTCTGGTGGACGGACGCTTGACAGCTGTCGTTTTCTTTTTTTTTTTTTTTCGAGGGAGTTTCATCATGTTCATCGCTTCTCCGATAAAGGCGAGGGATGGGTGATTGACGGGATAAAAAGAAGGAAGCTAGAGGTATATATAGTATGTTCAAAATGAAGTGGTACTGTTGCTAACTTCGTTATTATTCGAACTACGTAGTTGGTTAAATTAGCAAACTGGTAGTATTTTTTGTCCTAATTATGATGGTGAAATCAGAAAAAGGATTGAGCTTCGCATTTTGAAGATATTGAAGAAAATAATATTTTTTTAAATGGAACCCCCTGTATATTTTTGCATGTTTTGGAAGAATGAAGAATTTTGATCAAAATTGTTTTAATACGCTACTACTCTAATTTTGAAAATGGAGAGAAATTAAGGCCACTTGAATGTGTTAATGCCTATTGAAATGATCAAGTACACACTGGAAAAAACAAAAATTAATCAAAACATCGTTTATTGAGTTCCCACATAGCCAAATTTAAATACCACAATTATTCCTTAGTAACTTCAACTTTGAAACATAAAATTAGCTATCATTTTGTACTATCATTAATAGTTATTTTAATGGGGTGTATGTGGAAGTCACCAAAATAGTGGCGGGATATTTAAATTGGCTATTAGGAATCGAGTTTATTACAATAAGAAAAAGTTATATATGTATGGATAACTTTTTTATTATATTGAACAATTTTGTTTATTGACGGTCGCGTTGAACAAGTAAGTTTTTTATTATTATTTCTATCAGGTATAATGTATCTTTATAATTAAAGTTAATTGTATTAATAAATGAAATTATAAGGTTATTGATTGTTTCCAGCATTCTTCACTCTAACACGTTACTATGTTCTCATGCTTTCTCTGTTAAAATTGTTGCTTCAGAACTTCAGATTCACATTCTACATAGTTCCCTTCTACCCAGGCATAAATGCAATCTTTTTGCAACGTATTTTAATCTGTTTGCATTCATAAAAGTAGTGTGTTTAGTGGTTTTTACAGGCAACGACTTGAAAACTTGTTTAAATAACGTTTATTATTATTATTAGATATTCAAATTACCTAAACCTAGCTTTATATGTAATAACAATAACAGTTATTTGCTCCAGTTTTCCCTAATAACAAATTTAGTTAAGTAGAGGCTCAGCTTAAGGTGAATATGTTTTGTTACCGTCGAAACTAGGAATAAAGGCGTAGCTAAGCATTGAAAAACGGATGGCAATAGTGTCAGACAGTGTGTGAAGTGACTTGTAACTTGTAAGTTTTTTGACAGAAAAACCACAGAAAGAAGGAGAATGTTGACTTTTAATTCTTGATACGAGTTTTCCAGTTTCCATTAGTGTTGATTTTGTGTGGTTTCTAACTCCCTAGTTAGCTATGCCTCGTGAATTGTAGACAAGGGTACCGCTAAAATCTCTAATACATAACGAGTGAGATCCTGTTGTCAGGTCAGTCACAGGAATATTAACAGCTGATTCATAAAAGCAACACTACTATTGCTGAAAATTAATTAAATAAAACATAACAAACTCTATGCATTCGTGGTCATAGGAATGGTTATTTCGTCTTAGGTTACATGGTAAACTTAAAATTATTTTTATGCCTACTCACACATCAAGGATATTCAATATCCAGCTTTCAATCAGGTTTAGTATAAATAATGTTGTACATTTGGTTACCCTAAATTGCCGGAAAAATTTAAGTTCGTCAAACGTATGAAAATATTCTGCCCTTTCATTTACTTGTCTAGGTATACCATAAAAAATTATATTTAACTCGTCCAGTTCATCATCATCTTCAAACATTATGTTATTTATTAAGATATTACGTGCCATTTTGTTTCAAAAATGTACAAATAATAAATATCCCCACAACAGTAAATAAAATACCTCGAAAATACCGTAATACAAACAATAAAAGGCTTCTTTCATTTGTCGCAATACTTGTCATTTGAAACCAAAAGTGAGGTTAACTGGACCTTAAGCCGAGCAAATCTTCGGCTTATTTTGAATAACATTTAACTGGTCCTTAAACAGTGGTGCAAAACGAAGTCATAGTTTAGGATATATTTAAGTCTTAAGTTAAGCTTAAGTATAACCGGTGCAAATAGCCGTAAGTGGATATCCAATATTTGACATTTTGCGTGTGTGTGAACGTTAAAGTAGGTGTAATATACTTTGTTTATGTGGAACACTAATTTTTGCCGAGTTGATACATTATCAGACAATTTCAAACATTGTGCATAACCTAAATATACAAATATAGTGTTTTAGTATTTTATAGAAAATTATCATTTATCGTTGGGAACGTCATCACGGTTAGAAAAGCAGATAGTTAATAGATTTCTGACGGAAAAGTTGGTAATTTAAGATTACTATAGCTAAAACTAGGTACCTTAATATAAAACTCAACATATTTTAGGAATTTTATCGGATGGTAAAAAAAGCGAAAATTTATAAGTAATAGATCTACGGATGTGCAAAACTGATAAGGAGAATTCCAAAACAAAATATTGCAATAATTTGTATGTATAAATATATATCGTACAACTAGCGACACTTTTCTAATTGTACGTACCTACAGGGTAAAATAGAGCCTACATGTTAGCGTGGATAGTAGACAATCTATGCATTAACGGGCCACTTCGAAATGTGTAAACACAGATGTGCGGTCTCTCTGTCGTTTTTTTTAAAAAAGCTTAGACTGGATTTATTAATGTGCGAAGTTGAATGCATCTCTTATGTATTTGTTATTTTTGCGTAGGAATAAATTTATTTGATGTTTGAAGTATTTCGAATAGCTTGTGTGTTTATTAAATGGTTTTTAAAAGGTATTTTCATTTTACAGTTGAACTACGACTAGAACTAAACCAAGGCATGTTAATTATACAATAAATATCAATGGTTTATTACTTTTATTCATTTATACGTATGCAAATATAATGAAACTATCAAATGGATCGCATGAAGACATTTAGTATAGTATTTTAGCTATACTGAAATCAGTAAAGCATATCTTCGTTATGAATGAAACACTTTTTTCAATATTACTGAACCACATTAACTAAATGCGACAGCCCTATGCAGATATTAAAACAATATAGTAATAAGGATTATTACTACTGCCATTTTTCCTGAAGTGGGTGTTGCGCCAATTAATTGATTAAATGCAGAGAAATTTGTAGTAATTTCGTTATTGACAGAAATGCATGTTTTGTTTTCTCTGCAGCGTTACCCAAATATGCTTATATTTTTTAATCTAATTAATGTCTGATGATTCATATTATTTTTTTTTTAATTCGCTTCGGCTTCCTTCTTTAACATTAATAATAAGGAGATATGGCGAGGATGCATTCAAACCATGATTTTTATATCAGTATAGAACGAAAAAGCTCTTACACTCGTCAGAAATATTTTTTATTAGTTTTAGTAATGGTATGTTTTCTATTAATATTATAATAAACAAGATAAAATAATATTTCGATTATAAATTCCCTAGTTTCAAAGATTTTACCCTCAAAAGTCTCACAATATTTTTTCAAAAGAAAACAAAATTTGAATTAGTGCTAAATTGAACAGTAGTGATAGCTTAAATACAAAATGCAGGTTTAAATTAATTAATTAAGGATTAGTTTATATAAATATTAATTCTTGATTATGTTAATATCGAAAAAAACCAATCATTATGAGTCAATTGGATTTATAAAACACAACATTTTGGTAAAGCTGTAGGGGATGTGTAGAAACAAAAAACATTCTGTTTGTATACAATATTATATTTAAGGTAAGTAACTGAAAAACTTCGAATTGTGCTAACCGAGGTAAGTCGGCAGGCACAAGTATGCGCCTTTGATGTATTTAATTCTCTCTATTTTATAAGATCAATGTGTTTTCTATGTTTATTTACTGCATTCTTCCTTACATTTAAAGTAGATTTACTACAAAAAAACACCGAGACCGCACATCTGTGTTTACATATTTTCGAAGACGGCAGTGAATGCATAAGTCGTCTACTACCCATGCTACACCTTTGAGCGCTCTATTTTATGCTGTTAGGTCGTAACATTAGAAAGTTGTCGCTAGTGTACACTCTTTTCTCAAATTATTACTTATTTAGCTATATTTGGTTGTGGTTCAGATTTTGAAGACGGGACAGAAGCTATAATACGGTCGTTAAGATTTGATAACTTATTACTTAGGGAATTGGATTGCTTGTGGCAAGCTTGTACTAACTAAAGACTAAATCACATAAGAAATGCTGGCAGAATGAACATAATAATAATTTTGATTTAAATAAATATGGTGTACTAATATTAAATTTATCAATAAATAAGTATTGGAAAGTAAATTTATTTATTTGCACTGTAGCGGCTCATCTTTTTGAAGTTGGTTGTATAACCGGATTTCAAAAATGTGCTGTTAGTGTAAAAGACTTGGACCTCTGGACACTAACTGCATATTTTCGAAATCTGTTTATATTATTTGGCAAACTTTAGTAATAAATAAGTTTACAATATGTAATTTCATAGTTTCTACCAACTATTTATTAATTAACGAATGTATAAATTTCATATAAGGAATGAAGAAGTTAATTCATATAATATACCACGGTTAGCAATATGATAATCCAGTTTATATATATAATATGAATTTACTTTATTGTATCAAAAACTTCTTTAATCACTTATACTAATGTATACAGATTTTTAAAGCAATAATTTAAGTTTATTATTTTCATAATCAAGTGAATAATAAATTTATTATATCAACAATTTTCTTTATTGTATAGATGAACCTATATATTTATTAATATAATAAACGCACATACTTTGTATTGATAAAAGTGTTCGTTGGACGAATTTTGGTAAAATAATTATTGAATTAATGTACTTTTTTTTTATTATATTTGTGTATATTTTTCGTTCAGTGTAGGCTATGCTTGATTAATGTGGAAAAGAACAAAAAGTGAATAAGCTTCTGTTAAAATTATTACATAGTTGACGATGATATTTGAGTAATCATTCAATCAATCAATTCATCGTGCCCAAAAACCATTGACAGTAATGAAGTCGGTTACGCAATTAATGGGTAAGGTCTCTTGTATGGACATTAATATAATAAAAGATTTAGGTCATCTTTTATTATTTTAATTTTACCCAGTTTATCAGTTTAGCATTTATAATTTGCAATTATTTGACTAATCAGTGGTGGCATTAATACCTAATATTAGATGCAATAAACAATTCATTACAACTATTACCTGCGATGAACATATTTCTTAACATATTCTGTTCCGCGTTCTTGTTCATTATTACGCTCATAAGGTTCATTTCTCTCCATTCAGACTGCTGGCGGGCGTTCAAATCATCACCGTGAAGAAATAATTGATCGCACAGGGCAATTAAAACACCCTAATTAGTACCTCATTTGCATCGCTACGGCGCCTCACCAAAGAGAATGGCGATTATACAGAGGTCGGAGCAGAAGAAAAAGAGATACCAAGAACAAAAGTGTAGAGATGGCCGGACAACGGTGCGGCTCATTTGTTCTAACAACCGCCGACGGTCGCTGCTGTTCCCTCTTTATTTAATTGTGACGTAATCTAAAGGGTGAAGTGGGGGGGAGTAGCAAGATTTTATTGTGTTGGACCCTCCTTTTTAATAATCTTTCTTTTCTTTCTTGGGGTATAAAACATTCAACGTTACAAAGACTATGAGTGATTTTTGATATAAAGCGTATCTAGAAACAACAAATACAATAATAAAAAGAAAAAATCTAATTAAAATGCGAAACCATGAAAATTGTTACAGTATTCCCTAATAGCCAAATTTAAATTTCCCGCCACAATTTTTAGTGAAATCAACGTAAAAGCATTAAAAATAACTATTAATGTACTTCAAAATGGTGGGTAATTTTAGGTTTAACGTTGAAATTAGTAAGATTAATTGCGGAAATTTAATTTAGGCTATTAGGGTTACCATTTTCTGTATTTTTATTTGTGTAATACATATAAACTATACTCCTAATGAGTGTTTCATTCCACTATGTGTAGATTTTTACGATAAAATATATCTATACTAATATTAGTTCAGAGCAATGTCAGTGTTTACTAAACTGCCCTTTCAAAATCATTCTTTACATTTTAGATTAAACTCAAATCTAATATTACAAAATCTTCATTAAAACCAATATTTTTAACTTTATTGTTTGACGAAGTAAAGCATATATATTTAACGATAAATATACTTATTTAGGATTACCGAGATTTAACGGAATATATCTGCCTTTTGTCTATTAAGCCTTTAATTTCTTTTTTCTACGACACAAAAAAATAAGCTCAATAAAATATGTCATCGGGTAAAAATTTGGGTTACAGGCGTTAGAAAAATAAAAAGTACCAATTTGTAAGTTCCTATGAATCTTATAATCTTACAGGAGAATTCTTATTATTTTACAAGCGTTTCCGAAAAGAATAGTAAAATCGTAATACATATTGAATGAATCTCATTAGATGTGACATTTTTTTTTACAATATAACATTTAATTCAATTAGAGAAGTGGTTCTTCTGAAGAAGATGATAATTTGCAGCAACAGAGGGCGTGAAATCTTATTCGAGGCAGAGCAAGAATTAAAAACACATTTCCAAGTAATTTTGAGGTCAATGAACGCTTTCGAAAGTTCATGATAAAATTTGAAGAATTGCTAAATGTGATTGGTAACTAAAAAACTGAAAAAATGGAAATTTCAAAAGAAATACGAAAAGCCGAAGTGGTCTTGTTTGGCGCGTTTTCTGCGAATATCACCAAAAAAGCTGTATAAATTTTATAAGTGGACTGTATTTTGTTTGTAAATGCACTTTATTCGGTTTACTTTTACATATGCTTAGACATCTCGCGACACTTGTCTTTTACATGCTTGTTTCCTTCTTGTTTCTGCGCATCATAACCCCCTTCTTATATATGTAAATATCTAAACTCTCGCCAGAGGGCGCCAAAGTATAATGAATGAAAACTAATATAATATAATACGTAACAAAAGCTAAGATAAAGAAATGGAGGAAAATTCATGCGAAAGCACAAGCTTTGGTATTGTCCCTGCCCATAAAGATTTTCCATGTCGATCAACAACCTGTGATTCATTTTGATGCGGTACATCAATATTAATTAGAGTCCCATCAACACAGCCAATAACATTTGATATTTGTGCGATCTTATAAAATTTCTACTCTACCTCTACTAAATTATCTGGTCAATTTACTACACGAGGATATAGAGTCTTATTTACCGTTTTTACTACACTATGAACTATTTGACAAACAGTGGATTTCTCTGCGCCATGTATGTCAGAAATATCATGATCCTGGCCTCCACTTCCAAGCCAATGAAGAAGGAATTACAACCGCTATTTAGCAGATGATGCATGATTTCTTGCTGTTTGACATGTTAATTTACCACCAATCACTTTTAGCAATTCCTTAAGCTTTATCATGGACATTCGAAAGCGTCCATTGACCTCAAAATTACTTGGAAATTTGTTGTTTCTTACGCTAAATGTTATTGATCTGCGTCGAATAATATATCTGCTCTCTGTTGTTGCAAATTTTATCGTATTCATCAGAAGAACTACTCTACATATTGTCTAATTGAATTAAATGTAATTCTTGTAAAAAAAAATGACACACCTAACGAGGCACGTTCATATATATTACAATTCAATTTTACTTACCGTGAGATCGAATAACATGGTCCTAATCCTACTCCACTTTCACGAAGATTATATCAATATTTACATCCACTGTTCGAATTAAAGTAGTTAATAAATACAGTAACGTGTGGTCATTTGCGGTTTGTCTTCTAATGTGCGTATGCAACTTAATATACACTAATGTCAACCCCGACAACAAGTGTAGTGCACCAAAATTGCATCTAAGGTATGAGTCATTCAACTAACTTCCGTGCAAACATAACCTAATAAACATTTTTCAATACAGTATATTTCTGATAACAAATACAACCAGGTTTAATTAAAGGTATAGAAGGTTTAAACAATATATATTGTAAAATACCTATTTATGTCATATCTTAACTTATATCAGACATTCTTCATAATTTATACGAGGTACTGAATGGACAATAATGGATTGATGCTTTTCATAGCCATGCGCTCTACAACAAAAATATATTATAAATTTAAAAAAATGAGAACGTGTTTCTTTAACATTCCTGCACTCAGTGAGAACCACCATTATTTATGCAAGCATCTATCTTCTTCTTCATGTTTTCAGAAGCATTTATTAATTGCTCATTTGTAATAGTCTCTATTTCATTTCTTATTGCTTCTTTCAATTTAGCGATTCCGATATACAGAGCTTGATTGAAGGTATGCTACCAAGGGATTAAACTTTCTTTAAAGTTCAATTTTACATAATTAGTTCAGTTTAATTTATTCGCTCATTAAGAATTTTTTAGTTTGTTGCATTGTTTGGCAGTGTTTTCTTTTTGGTTGGAAATGTTCAAATTGAACTTATGATAAATAAACGATCATACGACTAGGTTACAAGAATTCGTTGATTTCATAAAACTTGACAACACATTGTAACTACTATTATTAATATTCTTTTAACTTATTGTTGCAGGTTATTTTCTTTATATTTCCGGAAAATATTCCTGGTAGTGATTTTTTTTTAATTCCAAACAATGTATTATACAACTACATCAATTATAGTTAACATTTTATTCACTCAACATAGTTCGTTTAATGGATTCACAATTCTATATTAATCTTCCTCTCCCCTTACAATACACACATACATAAATATCCTACATGTGACCTCCCCAGAAGTGTTTATACAATAAGATTACTTCGACATTATGCATATCCGAACGGCCTATAGAGCAGACGGCAGTCAATCACAGCAGTATTTTAAAAATCGCCGCGTAAATCGTGCGTGAAACATATGACTGTCGAGCCGCCACGCGCCTACTAATGACGTAACGACGTAATGATATACGCAGAAGTCACCCTTCGACGCCGACGTCTCATGATTATAGACACTTCTGATGCGAAGTTCGTACCCTCCCAGAATCCAAAACATGCTTCTGTATATGGTCTATACAGATACATATGTACGTGGAGAGCTTGCCGTTTAGAAAGAAAAAGGACGAAGTGTGGATGTTGGAAGAAGGACATGTTAAGTATAAAGATTTTGTTATAACATGTAGGGCTTACGCGGGATAAAGTGTGCGATAGTACTACGAAATAGATTTATCGTGTGTCTTGTATAGAATGTAGTCATTCTTACGAGTGACAACAACAAGTTTGTTGTGATTTTTTGTTTGCTAATTTTGCGGTTAATTCTTGCAGTGTACAGCCGCTGACATTAATATTTAGCACCATCAAAGCGTCGAGCCATTCGTTCGAGTGCTAAATATTAATGTCGGCGATTGTACATACATTGCAACTCTTTCAAATGCATTATTTTTTTTCTTTATTTGCTCCTTAATACTAGTAAAAACACTTATTACATTAATTAAGAAATAACTAAACTACTTAATACACTAATAAACTAATTTACTGAATTAGTAATCAAGTATCCACTGATTTATGTTATGTTATTTATGTTATGCTTCGGTAACTTCAGCTTTTTGTGCTGCAAGTGTCCGATACAGGCTGAGTGGTCGCGCTTGCACGTGTGTTTATATTTACCGCGCGGGACTCCGCAGAAATCTACGTGTCTCGAAAGTTCCAGTGGATTTGCGCTAGAACTTTCCGTGGCAGGATTGACGCATCGTACACTAGCGCCCTCTATGAACAATCTCGCGATCTGGGGTTCACGCCATCTGTCGGCACAGCGGGAAACCCGAATTTCAAATTTAAAAATAGGCGCGCGCGCGCTATAATAATGATGATGGGGGCTACAACCACCTTAAAGACCATTCTCCACCAGGTGGCCTCTAGGTGAGTTGCAGGTGGGAGGAACAGGCTACCGCTATAGCGTCTACTGGGACAATATCCGCATGGAGGGCAGACTTTTTAGTTCGGGTTTAAGCGGGGATTGGTCACGGAGTCGACATTCACGGTAGCTCAGGGAGAGATTTGAGCTAGGCGGATTGGACACGGAAAAACAGGTTACCGTTATTGATCAAAGTGAGATTCGAATTCACGACATCTTGAAGTAATCGAAACCCTTATATTGTGGCCTTTACGGAAAAATCTATTTTCAGTATTCAGTTTGAGTTGGGAATTTATTTTTAACAATTTTTTGTTTTCTTTAATTGCTTTTCCTATGGTTTGAATAGCAATATAACGGCTTTTATTTACTTATTTGATTATCCCATTGTTTATTGACGTGCGTATACATCCTTTATTTTTTTTTAATTTTGTCGAGTTCCATTTCCCCCCCTCCTCTATCCCCGCTCCCTCGTGCGATACGTTCAATGCACGCGCGCTTGATATCCCACACCATACCTGCGTGGGCATCCCGTGAGTCGATTTAAGAACGGTCGTTTGACATGTGATTGAGGCAATGTTCGCCATTTGCTACTCGTCTGATTATAGTTTGTAGTTGTCCTCCGTGTGACACGACATTATCTCCCGTTTTCCACATAACTAAGACACCGGTGTCGTCCTTCGGGGTGACACGGCTTAGTTTCCCCTATCCGCGTGGCTATAGATCGTAATACGATATGGTCTTCCGTGGTTTAGTTAGAGACCGCTGTCGTCTTTAAAGGTGACACGACCTAATTTTTTCGCTCATCGCTGTAGGTAGTTGCTGTCCCACGGGGTGACACGAGATAATTCTCGGTTTTCTACGCAACTAATGGCCGTTGTCGTCGCTCGGGGTGACACTGCCTTTTCCTGGCTACAGATCGTAGTCGTCCCTTGGGGTGACACGACGTAGTTTATCTCACATATATTATTGCTATATCATTACTGAGTGTCGTTGTAAAATGTAAATACTCACTGTGTTTTCATATGTGCATCTTTTGCCTATTACTGTTGGTTTCAGGAATAAAATGAAAAATCAAACCGTTTATTTCACTAATTTATTTTGAAATTGTTCCGTACAATCAAGTTTAGAAGCTTGGGATTTCACTCACGCACCGATGCTTAATAGTCACTGGGGCTAATGCCCCAGTGACCAACTATATTTATTTCATATTTTATAAATATTTAAAAAATATTAAACCTTTCGTCAATATTAGTTATATTAATATAATATGCATAAAATATATTATAGAAAATATATTAGGAAAACATTTAAAAAATATATATGTTATGTAGCATTAATAATATTTTATTGCAAATGTTTTCTCAATATATTTTTCATAACTCGGCAAGAATATTTTGCTTTGTATTTCTGTAAATATTTATTTCATATAAAAGAAAAGATTGAATTTTTGTTTTTGTACATTTGGTGGGTAGGACGAATAATATAAAATGGTAAATATGCATACATATTAAGTAGATATGTACTATTTAAAATGATAGTTTAAAGATTAAATTAGATAATATACATCTAATATGATTTAATTAGTATCTAAGTTGAGCGCTGTAACTATATCTGCGTTTTGTATTATATTATTTGTAATATTTGTAAGTTGCGATCGTCAACACAACACCTCTATTCATTACGGTGCCGGTGTTATATGATTTAGTATTGTTTATGCGTCTATGGATTAGGTACATAGAATGCATACGCGCACGTGCGTATTATCAACGTTTTCATTCGTTTGTCCGTTACATGTTATAGTTTATATAGTATACGATTAGGGCAGATTAGGGTTAACTGTGTAATTATTGTTGCGGGGTTGTTTTTAGTTTTTGTGGTGACTACAAGGTAAGTAAACTTTGAACATGTCATGCATTTATAAGATAATTGGAATGCTCAATATCGCTATGTACAGAAATCGTTTAATAATATAATTGTAGGAATTTTATGCATCATATATGTACTGCATCTACCAGATAAATTGCTAGTTGATTTGCTTAAGAGATTCATCTCGGTAGATAAGCGTCATAACCTCAAATAGAGGTTGAATACGTTGTGTTGTTTTATTGTTTGTACGTAGAATGTTTTCAATATTATGAAATAAGTAAAAATAAGTATCATAAGTATTAGAATGTAGCTACCACTCGAATTATTGTAAATGCTCTAAATGTATTAGTAGGTGTTGATAATGTTGTACGATGTTTTATTCATGGTATGATCTAATACAATTGCATTATTTAGAGGCCACAAGGAAACGCCATGAGAGCGCCACTACCGAAGATATGAAAAAAGCCATAGGGTTGTACCTGGCACCAGGCAAGGCTAGACTTAAAAATGAGTATTTTTCATTTTTATTGGCCTATTCAAATAAAATGATAATAAATTAAATAATATATAATAATTTTATTTAGAACACTTCAATTAAAAAATAGTGATTAATTTGATAAACCTTCAGTATGCCTTAAAAGATGCCAGAATTATTGATTATTAACTTGTATGGAGAGTGTGAAAAAACAGTTCTTGCTTTTAGACAACTCTATGTATGTTTCAATTTTCGTTATCGACGTTATACATTCTAAATAACCAAGAACAATTTTAGTTCGTTTTGACAAATTAAATAGATTGCATAAAAATCTCAATTTTCATATAAATAATATTTTACAAATATTTTAGAAAAAATATTGCGCTTACATTAATTTTAAAATATGGAATAAATATTTTTAATTGAATATTTTATCTATATTTAGAAAATAATATGAAAAATATATTCAAAAACCTCTCACGAAAAATATTTATAAAATATATTTTTAAAAATATCTATGTAATATTTTTGGCTGTTAGGGAGGGCACATTTTAAATCACGACAAAAGTGTAATATATTACTCTTCAGAATCGCCGTTCGCATAGAGACGACTCTATAAGCCGATAAGCAAGAGCTAATAAGAAATTAACAGAACAGTTAAATCTTGGCGCAAATGCCAAATGCCTTACAAGAATAACGATGTTATTTCTGTATCATAATTTGTTAAATAAGCAGCATAAGTTTAACTTCCACTCATAGTTAGATGGTTTGATTGTTTTCCTGTTATTTACTGTCAGAAATAATATTACATATTATGATTTTAAACCGCTGTTAAATTATTGTGCTACTAAATATTAATTCGTAGAACATTAATTTGTAAAACGGGAATTTCTTTTCAAATAGTGACTCTGTTTTTCTCTGCATTACATAGGTTATAAGTCAATTTTGACGACAATGTTTTTGTCTTTGAATTTAGTGGATCAAACAAATTATCTCTGCATGTCTTGAAACTAAAATAGAATATGACAGCTGCGATTAAATCTCATTTTTTGCTAAAATCAGGCGAAACTTCATATCGTAAATAAAATACAAAAGTCAAATGAGTATAAAATATATTAAAATTGACTACTACAATATTGTTTCACCACACAGTGGCTTCATCAGGTGGATGAAATAAACTCAGTTTATTGATGAAGCCATTGTGTGGTGAAACAATATTGTAGTAGTCAATTTTAATATATTTTATACGCATTTGAGTTTTGTGTTTTATTTACGATTTGAAGATGGAGTTTAAATATGTATCCCCCTATTCAATTAATTTTTCGAAACTTCATGTTTGGATGTAGCGTTGAATTTGTAACAACATTTATTAATAAAAGAATCTTCTAAACCCAAAACCTGAGCTCCATATTTTTGACCTTGCCTCGTATACAATTACATTTTCGACATATTTGATAAGTAGTTTCGAGACATGTAGAGGTAATTTGTAAGAAAAATGATCTACTAAATACAAAGACAAAAAAAAATCCCATATGCAGTGGACTTTCCGCCGCTCACTGTATATTGGCCTAAATTTCGTTTTCTGTCGTTCATGTTTAGAACACCATATCACATGACTTGCTCAGTAAGAAAAAAATCTTAAAACGTTCCTTTAGAGCATAGTAAAGAACTTTTTGGAACTCCAATGAAATCTCCTATTTCAACCCCAACAGCAAAATATCGAATACAGTGAAGGAACATCTGACTAAATTACCTGGCGGATTCAATCGACGCAACACCCGTACGTATGAATCCATAGGACATATTCCAAAAAAAAAAGAGAACAGAAGATTTGAAAGAGCACGCACCCACCGAAAGCATATTAATCCACAGTGTCGAAGATATCCCGGAGTTCGATTGCATTTCCGGCCATTCCGGAGCAGTTCCGGTCCCGGATTGGCGAAACCGGCCATCGATCTCTCGCGACGAGCCAATAGGGGGCGCTGTCGCGTCCGTACGCGCTGGCAGCCAGGTGGTCGGACGGCGCGCGGGGGAGGGGAGCCAGCGGCCGGGGAACGAATTCCGGTCTGGCGTCATCCCCTTCCGTCTGGAGGCAATTAGTCTATCCTGCTGCGAGTAAACGAGTCCCCGAACTAATCCGTGAAGGATTTTCTCTTATCTAATTTTGACGTGATAAGTGAATATATTTTGGTGGAAGAAGGTAGGTATGCTGAGGGATACAATTCACATCTACTTTTTGCAACGTCAAATGTAATTTTGCTTTCTTTTGTTAAATAAAACAGTGTTTAACTAATTTTTAGCTAAGGACAAGAAAGAGATATAAGTACCCAGCTTATAAAAAACATGTTAAATACATAGCGTTAACACTATTCAATTCATATAAGTAAGAATATAGTAAAAGATTTTATTGCACACTAGAAACTATATGTAAAGAAGTAAAAATGAAATTGAAAAATTACTTAAAAAATAATTAACACGCTAATTATATTAAAAAAAAATTAACAAAATTGAAGATAATGTACATATAACATAACATAAATAATTTATTTTAAATTAAATATATACTATTTATTCATATACTTTATATATAACTTCGATTTAGTGTAAATGCTTTATTTTTTATCTTTCAATAATTTTTTATTTCGATGTTAATTGTCTTGTCGTCTTTATTTGCTAAGTGGCACGACACACTTCTGAATTCACTAAATTACCTGTTGGCACACCTCCCAGTTCCCTGCTAACGAATCCACACTTCATAATTTTCTAGCTAGAGTATTAAATCTGTCTAATTCTGTCTCTAATTTTGTCTGCCACCACAATTCGATATTGGCGTTTGTAAACTGAGTCTTCGACGTTCTAACGACGTTTTCTTGTTTAGACAATCTTTTGCGCGGTTATTCACGGACAACTTTCTTAAAAGTGCGCTTATAAACTTAATGAATAACTCTCGCAACAGCAATCTACTGTCGCGACTACGAAGTATCCTTTGATAAGAGAAAGAAAGGAAATGCGCAGATTACGCAGCGTGTCACGCCTGCGGTCGACTACGTTTGATAGTCGAACGAGGGGCGGAAGATTGTACCGTGTCACACCTGACGGGCGACCACAAACTACAACCGAACACTAGATGGAGGATTACATTGTTACGCCTGAGAGGTGACTACGGTCTGTAATCGAATGAAGGCTGGAGGGGGTTGCGTCGTCACATCCGAGGAGCGACTACGAATTACAACCGAGCAAGATTGCGCCGTGCCATGCTCGTGCGGCGACTGCGATCTACGATCAGACAAGGGGCGAAATAAAACTAATGTCGTGTCATATCCGAAGGGCGACTGCCTACTGTATCACATCCGAGGGGCGACTAGGAGCGGCTATGGTTAGGGAGGAGGATCGGATGCCGGCGGAGTCTGTTACGATCGTAGTGAATGGCTTCTATAGACACGCGGCGCAGATGTTGATTAAAGCGAGCGCATAATGAATAAGAATTGAAACTAAGAAAAAAAAATGAATGACATATGTAACTATGTGCAAATCAATCTGGATAAGTGAACATTTATACTAAAATAAATTACTTTTTGTTTCTAATTTAATTTCCTTCCAAAATATGGGAACACAGCGTTCCCATTTTAAAAAAATGCGTTTTTGTGAATATCTCAGAAACAAGCTATTCAATTGTCCCCCTGTTTTCGCTATCTTAACATAAGAAGTACAATTAGCTAACTTAATCAACGAAGTTAGCAAAACTGAACACTTGACTTAAGGCTAGAGTAAGGAAAGGCATACTATTACATTATTTTTTTGACACGGATGTGGGAAAAGGTTTACAAACGTTTTATATGATAAAATTATGTTTTTTTAGCAAAAGGTTGGGGAGGGGATGAATTTTGTTTATAGTTGGTTTAGTTTTTTTTTAGAATGGAGTTCGCGAGAAGTTGGCAAATATTTTACATGATAATTTTTTTTTTTTTTTGGCGTAAGTGTGGGGGAGGGAATGAAATTTGTTTGTAACTTATTTCTTTTTTTTTGCATAAGACTGGGGGAGGGGTATGAAATTTGTTCGTAACTCATTTCTTTATTTTTTTTTTTTGGCATAAGACTGGGGAAGAGGGATGAAATTTGTTTGTAACTCATTTCTTTATTTTATTTTCTTTAAACAATGGGTTTAGAGGGAAGTTCACAAATATTTTACATGATAAATTATTTCTTTTTGGTATAAGAGTGGGGGAAGGGGTTGAAATTTGTTTGTAATTGAATTAATATTGCATGAATGCTCTTTGATAATCGGATTTTCGGACTTTCCAGCACAATCTCCAAATTTGACAATTATTATTGTCATTATTTGATTATTTCATTTATCCACCCCTAAAAAATAGAGTATTTACAAATCGTCCTCATACAATTGAAGAACTTGTTGAAGTTATCCGAAATGTCTGTGAGGAAATTACACCACATAATTGGAAGAAACGCCTTCAATAACATGAAACGAAGAGTGGCGTTATGTGTAGAAATGAGTTCACTTTGACATTATTATTTGATTTGTTATTTTTTTCAACTGAAACGTTTATATGTTGTAATTTGTCAAAACGAGAGAACCTAATCTGTCAACGGTATAATATAGCCTGCACCACACACACACACGACATAATATGTCAACTTGCATGTTTTTAAACTTATACTGCCAACTTAAATTTAAAGAAGAAAACTGCCATGATCTCTAGAGGATAGAAATATTTGACCATATGGTATAATTACATAGATGAGTTGTACTTACTTTTATTTGTCGCACTTACCTTATCTAATAGTTTTGCTTGAAGAGTATTCTTATTTTAATAATAAACATTATTTTATTTTTTTGATAATTGAATTTGGTGTTTGTCCTCAGTAATTCAGATAGATCCTGCTTTAAATTACCACATTTAAAATTCACATTTTTCTACAGCTCCAGATCTTTTTTTATTTTATTTTTTAGTACGAGTAAAGCCCGCTTTACAGTTTACAGTTCGCAATTTTTGGTATTGCGTGCAATAAAATTGCGCGCAATACAAATAGCGCATGCACATTCAATGGATTTCGATCAGCTGTGTGCAATCTTATTGGCATTGCACGGAATAGAACGCGTTCTAATATTTCATTGCACGCAATACAAACAATTGCGAACTGTAAAGCGGCGTTAAAGGTTGTGGATGCAATAAAACAACAAGCGTCTTTTTTTATAATAAATACATAACATTTATATTTCGTCTCGTCAGTTAAATGTACAATTTAACGGGAGAGCAACACAATATATTTTACACATAATTCCTTAAATCGTTCGAAAATAGTACGCATCCAAATAAGATGATAAAAGATGAGGGAGAAGCCAGTTTTTCCGACGTACAATCTTAGTCGGTAGATTTGACCGACTGAGTAAAAACTTTCTTTTAATTCAATACTTTTATAACAAGTCATTTTATCCTTTATATCCGTTTCTTTATGATCTAATAAAGCATACGACAAATATCTTACTGCGTATCGTTTTTATTGTTATCATTAATCATTAATATATTACTTATTTTTATACAATCATAATATGGCTTTTTTTCTTCTCAATGTTCATATTTCCATCTTGATCTCTTTGTATTTTTATATAATTTACATTTACTTACATATTATTCGTACATTATACATCTTATACAGTAATATCATATATTTATATGGAGGTTTAATAAATTAAAACAAAAAAAAAATAACGTGTTTAATATTTAACAAAAACGAGATGGGAAATCATACATATACATATAGATAAATTTATACATATATTCACATGAGTATCATCATCTTTGGTTTTGATTTGGTTTTTGGGAAATTAAGCATTAAATAGCTTAGAGTTGTATGTGTATTTAGGCAATGGAGAGTTTATCTGTTCAAAAAGTTGTGATGGTGCATTTTAATGAGTTGAGTATCAACGAAATTCAAAGATTTTACTTGAGTTCAACTTTTAAAAGCTTTATGAGCTTGACATAGCAAAGGAAAAACATTTATTTGTCATTTCTAACAATTTCTATAAAATATTTATGTATTTTGTTATATTGTATGTATTTTGAATTTACTATTAAAGCCGAAAATTTTATGATCATAATAACCCTATATATGAATCACCCTGTATATATGGTGTACCATTTATTATTAAGAACTAATAAATTGTACTGAATGTAGTAATGTCATCTATTCATTGATGTCACATATTCTAAGTACAGTACAGTTTCATCATGTCAATGTCACTTATTTTCCGCCCTAGGGACAAAAAGTACAACTTTTTTCCTTAAAGGACACTTTCCTCCCTGCTAAGGAAAAAAACAGCTTTGTACAATCGTCGACATTTAGCTTTCGAACGAATGGCTAGACGCTTTGATGGTGCTAAATATGAATGTCGGTGACTGTACATTTAAAGTCTTTGAAATTCTGATGTATTTTAAAAACACCCTGTATAGGATTTCTGAGTCAAATAACTATTCTTGTAAACTAAAATTTAAGAGACGTGTGTGTCAAGATTAATAAAAAACTCATCTTTTGCAGTTTCTTAGTAATGTAGAATTTTATATTTCAAATATTAATTCCTTCTTGTATTTCATATTAACTTAAATACCATATGATAGATTAAATTTATCCTCTATAAACAAGCCATGATGTGATATGTGATATAATATAAATAACATCATGGCTTACTAGAGGATAAATTTATTTGATCATATGTCACAAATCTTTGAATATGTGCCAATAAAAAACGATCAAATACAGGGTATTCACGTAAGTGTGTCAGTAAAAGTTTATGAATGTTTATATATTTCCTATATTTGAGATTTGGTACCATTATCTGTTCGATTGAACTATAATGCAAAATACCTTATCAAAATATCACTTCCGGTTGACCGGAAATGGATGTCAACTTGTTATTTTAATAGAATGATATAATTTTATTCATTTTTGGATTCTACAACTATAAATACGTCAGTTTTCATAGCTATTCCTATAGCTACATGTTGCCGTTTTTGAGTTATTTAAATTTTTCTTTTTTTAGTCATAATCATGCATCATTGAGAAATTAATATTCGGTAATACTGCAAGTGGAACTCCAAATTTGCTATGTTATGAATGTAAGATTATCTATAAGAAACGGTAGGCACACTTTACATTCTAACATAAGGGTGTTCAAACTGAGGAACAAAGTGACATATTTTCAAATGCAGAAAACTCAATTTTTTAAATAGAACACCCTGATTTTATTCCGAATTGGAAGTAATATCATCCCCTATCACTTTATATGAGCAGTTCCCTATACCTATCTTAATAGATTTTGAGATATTGAGCGACTTTTTGTTAAACAGACTAAGTAGCCTATCTTTAAATGTTTGTAGCTGGCTCTGAATGGATTCACGTCAACTTCATGTATTATTTTGAATAACCATACAACGAATGTCTGTTCGAATAGTCATTTCTATTAATATTGCGTTGTACGAAAGTGTAATTGCAATAATATACATAAACACTTTTGGTTAGTCAATGAATTTGACATTAATCCCATTCAGAGCCAGCTACAAACACGCAAGGATAGGGTTAGTTAGTCTGTTTAACAAAAAGTCGTTCATATCTCAAAATCTATTAAAGATAGGTATAGGGAATGCTGATATAAAGTGATAGGGGATGATATTTACTTCTTAATTCCGAATTAAAATATAGGGTGTTCCATTTAAAAAAAAAAAGATACTTAGTCTGTTTACAAAAGTCGCTCATATCTCAAAATCTAGTAAGATAGGTATAGGAATGCTCATATAAAGCGATAGGGGATGATATTTACTTCCTAATTCCGAATTAAAATACAGGTGGTTTCTATTTTAAAAAAATTATTTCTGCATTGAAAATATGTCACTTTGTTCCTCAGTTTTGAACACCCTGTATGTTAGAATGTAAAGTGTGCTTACCGTTTCTTAGAGTTATATCTACATTCATAACATAGCAAATTTGAAGTGTCTACTTGCAGTATTAACCGAGATATTAATTTCTCAATGATGCAATGATTATGACTAAAAAAAAAAGAAAAACTTAAATAACTCAAAAACGGCAACATGTAGCTATAGGAATAACTAATGAAAACTGACGTATTTATGGTTGTAGAATCCAAAAATGAATAAAAAATTATATCGTTCTATTTAAAATAACAAATTTGACATCCATTTCCGGTCAACCGGAAGTGATATTTTGGTTAAGGTATTTTGCATTTATAGTTCCAATCGAACAGATACTGTTGCCAAAATCTCAAATATAAGTAAATAATAGAACATCATAAACTTTTAATGTACCACTTACGTGGAATACCCTGTATATATGTCTCAAAATGATTAGGTGATATGTTACGTAATTCCTTTTGTTCATAAAATCATAATTTAATCTGCAGGTCCTCAAAAATAGAGATTGAACTGATCACTGAAGCAAGAACATCATTAAAATGCACCACCATTACTTACAGCACCACAAAAAGTAGATGACCCTATTTTTCAGTTTTGCCACCTCTGTTTTTGTAATTCTTATAAATCTTCTTTTTTTTTCTGTTTGCACTTCTCTAAGAATGTAATCTAATTGATAGTTCTTCAATAGACCAACCTGCACCAGTTTTTTTAAGAGGATAAGCTAATTTACAATTAGTTCTTCAAGAAAGTAGATCAATCCACTTCTATTTCTCAATAAAATAGACTTTCAAGAGGACGGTGAAAAGGCATCTTAATGAAAACAGCAAGTGTCACAGCGTTTCCAGATCTGAATTGAACTTTTGATCAATGGCAGTACTATTCACGGATGATTCCAATTGTTAGAGCATATTAATAGTCATGCAACAATGTAGATCGCCCATAAACTGTACTATGAGGCTTTTGTCTCATTTTACCGTTAGAAATTATGAAAAGAATATTTGCACTTACATTCCCAATAAAACTAGATGTGTAAGGATGGTTCTTAGCAGAAAGGGATGCTTTCCAACACTTTGGGGTAATTTACAAAAGATTCCAGATGAAAAATGGTATCAGTTGGGGCGAAACGTATCTTTAGGTGAATAGAAAAAAAATTCGTAGATGCTGCTAAAATCGTTTTTCATTCCTTTTAGTATCAACCCTCCAAAATATTTTTTTTTTTTTGTAGTAATTTTGTAATTTCAGTTATCTTAAAGATTAAACTGGAGGTTCGCTTTCCTATCGAAGAACTACAATGAAATAATTGAGAATAACAAAAGAATATAAAAAATAGAAATCGATGATGTCTCATTTTTATGTGGCGGTAAGTAATTTTCTTTTTCGACATATAGATAAAGAGTATTCACATCAAGAATAAATACTGAAGAAAAATTGGAAAGGAAAGAATAGTTAGATATTTACATAAGAAAACGATTCGCACTGAATATATCACAGACGCCGCGTTTTACTTGAACATGCGGTATATGTGCTACCCTAGATTCTAATATAATATCATCTATACATGTGTTTTATATTTTTTTTTCATTTTTTTTTTTTGGTCTCTTACGGAGATTATACATAATTGCACTAACGCATACGAACTACAAAACATAACGGTAATAATTGTAGAATATTACCAATACTAGGAGAAAGGATTAAAAATATAAATTGAGCAGCTAAAAAAAAAAAAACATATTATAGATAAGCCTTTTTTTAAAAAAAAATTCACGCAAATGGCTGAGGTAATTATGTTTGCAACGGTGTGTTTGACACACTCTAATCAAAATTTAATTTAAAAGTACAACTAAAATTAAGTAGAACTCATTGTTGATCAGTGGAGGGTTGTTAGCAGAAGCAAAGCCTTTAATAAAATTTTTACTAATATACAGGATGATTGACAAGAAGACGTCTCATTCGATTAAAAGAAAACAAAAAATTAAATAAAATTGCATTCAAATAAATAGTACCAACTGGGATAATCAAAATATTCCTAGAAATAGTTTTGACAGGTGACAGTCTATTTTTCTTTATAATTGCAATGTTTTATTGCAATTCTTTTAAATATCTGGTATAAATAAGTTTTTCTATAAATGTAATGAGGTATAACAAGTTGAGTTTTCAAAATAAGCTTCAAGTGTGACAATAATAACAATCAGATGCATCAATTAATGAGCAATAAATGTCATTGTGACATTTGTGTTAGACCTACCTTATTCCCGTGCATACTACAGTAGGTACAGCAAAAGAAAAAAGTTTCCGCGTAGCTTGATAGTAAAGAATTAACATCCGGCGGTATCTACTGCCGCCAGCCGAGAAAAAAAATTGATTGGACTATGTTTCGGGGATAAAATTTTCCTTACCGACGCTTATCGGAAAAGTTCCACTTTGTAACACTGTTCCTGTCACTTTGTGACACTGTTTAATGGTGATATTTTATGTGCGTTTGGTGGTACGACTCGTGGTTTGACATTTCATATTGACATTTTTATATAGGCCTTTGCATCCAGTTGCAAGAATTGTGTCAGAAACATGGGATGAGAGGGAGGGGAATGGTCCTTTTTTTTTCTTAATGATAAAATTATGTTTTTGTCACAACACCGGGACAGAGCATGTATTAAAAATGTTTTAAATGATCTTTTTTTGACATCGGGAGGGGTGAGAGGGAGGATGGTTTAAGTATGTTTCAATCACATTTTATTGACATTGGAAAGAATGAGAGGGGCAGAAGAATGATTTTTTTTTATATCTTTTTTTTTCTTCAAAACATTGGGAAAGGGGAAGCATTAAAAATGTTTTAAGTCATATAGTTTTTTAACATATGGAAAGGGGTGAGAGGGGAAGGAGCTGATTTAAATGATGGTTAAAATTTAGAAATCAAAATTTTTAAATTTTTAAGTTTTTAAATTTTAAAATTTTTCAACTTTTCCATTTTTTTTCCCTTTTTCAAAATTTCAACTTTTCAAATTTTTTAATTTTTTCAATTTTTCAAAACTTCGACACCAAATTTTTAACTTTTTCCAATTTTTCAAAAATTCAACTTTTCAGATTTTCCAATTTTTCAATTTCAAGAATTCAAAAATTTAAAAACCAAAATTTTTAAATTTAAGTTTTTAAATTTTAAAATTTTTCAACTTTTCCATTTTTTTTCCAATTTTTCAAAATTTCAGCTTTTCAAATTTTTCAATTTTTTCAATTTCAAGAATTCAAAAATTTAAAAATCAAAATTTTTAAGTTAAAATTTTTCAACTTCTCAATTTTTTAATTTTTTCAATTTTTCAAAATTTCGACTTACCAAATTTTTAACTTTTTCCAATTTTTCAAAATTTCAACTTTTCAAATTTTTCAATTTTTTCAATTTCAAGAATACAAAAATTTAAAAATCAAAATTTTTAAGTTTTAAAATTTTTCAACTTTTCAATTTTTTAATTTTTCCAATTTTTCAAAATTTCGACTTTATAATTTTTCAAATTTTCCAATTTTTCAATTTCAAAAATTAAGAATTTAAAAATCAAAATTTTTTAAATATAAAATTCATATTTAAATTCAATTTTTCAAATTCTCTAATTTTTCAATTTCAAGAATTCAAAAATTTAAATATCAAAATCTTTAAATTTTCAAGTTTTGAAATTTTGAAATTTTTCAATTTGATTTTTCCAATTTTTCAAAATTTCAACTTTTCAATTTTGCAAATTTTTCAATTTTTCAGGCCCCTGCATTTTCAGCAATACCAATGTTTATTCTAACTCTTGACGCGATTAAGAAGCGTTAGAGTTCCTAATAATTGAAAAATTTAAAAATATAAAAATTTTAAAACTTAAAAATATAAAAAAAAATCAATCAAAAATTTAAAAATCTAAACTTTTAAATTTTTATGAGAAACAAACAGAAACGGATAATGGCCTCTGCCGTCCACTTCACCGACCACGCGTACTGCTCGCTTTTTCAAATAGAAAATTTCTAATAAGTTTGTTCCAATAGCGAAACCCCAGCAAAGACAACAATATCTCACGCGTGTGAGCAAAGTAACACTCTTGCAACATGCTCACCAAGACTCTGCTTTATGACTATGACTCTGAGAGCATAGCAAGAAGATGCTAAGCTCCTAGACAGCTGATGCACGTATTCGACCCACTCCAAGTTAGCACTCACAACAACCCCCAAAGAATTGATTTCGGAAGATGGCAAAAGAAGACTGTTATTAATAAATAAATTAATGTTTTTAAAGTAATAATAATTGTTTTATTAGCGTCGATCTTATATGCACCAAACCACTCGCAAATTTTAGAGAAGTCAGTATTTATTACATTGGCAAAATGGTGGCAGTCGTTTGTTTATTATTAATATTTTCGAATATATGACACAAGAAATTATGAACAGAATCTGCGGTGGACATTCTAGGCCCAAAGCCATACTGGCAATTAGAAAGCAAATCAATGACCATCTTAGCGGCTTGACTTTACACCACTAGATTTTTGGGGCTATATTTTTAAGATTGGAGTTATCTTACTTCTCCACAAAATGAAGAAATACTCCCGCAAAATGTCGAAACTTTTTGTTTCTAGTAATATTCTGATTATGCTAATTGGTAATATTTCTTTAGGTTTTTTATATATTTTGTTTATGTAAATCAGATAATAAAGAATGAGGTCTTTTTTTTTTGTTAGTCATTGTGTATATTTGCACAGATATTGTTTATACTATATTGATGACAAAAATACTCCAAACTGTGGTACTGGTAATGCTGCAAACTTCTCCTAGACTCCTCACCACAAACTGCACTAAACTGGACGTACGTTTCGATAGCAAAGCTATCATCATCAGCAGAAACACTGAACTGAATAACTATTTAGTTATACTATTTAGCTATAACTATTTAGTTATAACTATTTAGTTATTTAGTTAATTAGTACTATTTAGTTATTTAGTTATTCAATTCAGTGTTTCTGCTGATGATGATAGCTTTGGTATCGAAACGTACGTCCAGTTTAGTGCAGTTTGTGGTGAGGGGTCTAGGAGAAGTTTGCAGCTTTACATATTCAAATTAAAGAATTTATATTTTATGAACCAATTAGGAGAAATCAGCCTCCATAACTCCACTGACGAATACCACTATTCAACGATAATCAATTCCCCAGATTTGGTAATATTCCACATCGTTTGCAAAACGAAGCAAAACAATTCCCGACAGATCATAATGACTAGAAAAAAACATCGGTGAAAAACCAAAATCCAATTCAAGTCCTTCAAAAACCGTAAATACAAACTTTGCACAGTTTACCCAATCAGATACAATCTCACTCCTTCCGTACACTCGGCGTTGTCGCCATTGTCTCTTCCATTTGACTCGCACTTTTTCACTTTTTCTTCATTGGCAAGGTTATATAGTTAGTCTCGATACTTATCTTTCGTCGTCCTTCGCTTCGCTTCGTCAAAATTCGGTTAGTTCCATGGCCTTCATTTTCTCCATGCGAGGCTTACAGGTGGATCCTTCGCGGCCAGTCGGTGGCACTGGAGTTGCCCGAAGTCGGTCATGCGTAGTGCGGATAGGAGCCGAGTGGGGGCGCCCCCAGATGCGGTCCCGCGTGGTGGCTGATCGAGTGCGTGCTGGCCGCTATGTTGGAGTACAGGTTGGCGCTGGGATTGCTCCAGTAAGAGCCTGGCGAGGGGAATATGGATGCTGTAAAGAGATTGAAGGGGAAAATGAGTCGATTTTGCAAGTAAAAAGTTAAAGTAAGTCTGTTAATTGAAAGAGTTGAAAGGTTAAAGAAGATTAGGTATGGAAGGGCTTTTGTTTTTAAAAGAAGGCCGATGTACCTAGTATGGACAAGATAGGAGAAGCGAATAAATTCCTACAGCGACTAGATATACTCGCGTTTATTCACGTCATGAATAGGAAGTAGTATTGGTCAGCGATTTTTCGAAACAAAACACAAGTATGTCTAATCGCTGTAGAAGTTTCATCGCTTCCGCTAACTTGCCCAACCCTGGTATGGACTATGAGTCAAAACAAGACACATTTTATTTCTTTGCTTTTTTTCAAAGCAATTGATCTTACTTTACAATAAAATGATAACATATTAAAACTACTAACTATATAATATAAATTGGAAACTGATTTACTGTCACAAATTTTTGGAAAAAATTTTTCAAAGAAAGAAAAATTAATCCCAAGCAGGATTTGAACCATGCACCCACCGTTCTCCGGACGGCCGCTCTAACCAATTGAGCTATTGGGACTATGCCGAATTCAAACCTGTGATTGTCGATATATATAATCGAACAAATACTTGCTAAGCGCATCTACCGGAATAAATGTACTAATGCAAATATACTAATAATGCAAGTGTTACAGTAAATCAGTTTCCAATTTATATTATATTAATTTCGCTGTAACACTTGCATTATTAATATATTTGCATTAGTATATTAACTATATGTTTTCGTAAGGAGAAAAAAAAACTAGTATTTTGAGAAATTGGATCGCCCTACACCACCTTCTGAAAAAAAATAGGCCAACCTACATCAGTTAACTTGTACCAATTTTCCAAGAAAATAGACCATAATATTCGCTAGTTTTTGTTTAGATAATAAGCCAGTCTACAGCTTTCAAGAAGATAAGTTTTTTCGAAAAATTATGGCAACCCACACCAGTTCCTCAAAATAGGATAATCTACAGTGTGTTCATGATGAAAGGAACAACTTCGTTTAAAAAATTCAGGTAATTATTTTGCAGAAAAACGCTCGGACACATCGATTACTATTTTTAGTTGCGAATTTTTCGATATGAGAAAATTGTATACAGGGTGTTTAAAGAAGAACATATGCGACATATCACTGTTTTTTTTTTCTTTTTAATGGAACACCTTGTAGATTATGCCATTTTTAAATTGTACGGTTGTAGCTGCTAACGTAAAGAAGCAGCTTTATACATCACTACATTTTACACACTGCTTTACTGCTATATACCTATATTGCTACGAATATACATGTACTATGAGATTCAAAATGATTGTCGTAATAAAAAAACTGTTTTCCGGAAAAAATTATCTATATTTATTACCAATTTAATGAGCGAAGTTAGTTACATACAAATTTCATACATTAAATGAATTTTCTTGACATTTAGCGACATTGGCGTTCGTGTTGGAGTATCTTTCGATTATTTATCTTATAATTCTTTTCAAACAGTTTATATTTACATCTAATATCACCAACAATAGTATTTCTGAATACTGTAAGAAAATAAGGGACTTTATCTGTGGTAATTAGCTCAATAAACAGGTAAAAAATCAATATTAACATTAAGTGAAATAGTTTATTACGTTTTATAATTTTATAAGCTTATCATACACTTCAGCGCAACGAGCTGTCAAAAGAAAGTTACATTTTCATCCCTATGAAGTTTCTACGGTACAGGCATTATTACCATTAGATCGCGATAGGCGATTGGATATTTCATGGTTTAATAATAATTTAGGAGACGATGACTTGCTAAACAAATCATTTTTCTCGGATGAAGCCTGGTTTTATCTAACAGGCTATATCAATTCACAAAACTATCGCATCTGGTCTGCAGAAAATCCACACGAATTTCGAGAAACGCAATTGCATCCCGTAAAAGTTGGAGTTTGGTTAGCTATGTCCAGGCAACGAATAATAGGGCCAATTTTCTTCGAGAAAACTGTAACAGCCCAACTTACCAACATGGTTGGAATTGTTTATTCAGAGTTACAAGAAAATGAGCTTGAGCAGGTTATTTCAGCACGATAATGCTCCAGCACATACTGCTCGACAAACTTGCCAATATCTTCAACAGTTTTTTGCTGACAGGGTCGTTAGAGCACAAAGATGGCCACCAAGATCGCCTGATCTAACCCCATTAGATTACTTCATGTTTGGCTATCTAAAAAATAGGATCTATAGAAACCGCGTGCATACCATAGAAGAACTGAGAGATGCAGTTTTGTCACTTAATAGTTATACTAATTGTATGTTATAATTTAAAGCAATAAATAAATTTAGTTAAACACCAGTTAGTACTGAATTGTAAAATCATAATTTAGTAAAGTTAAATTAATTAACATTCATTTTACAAGCAGAAACACCAATCCATAGTCGTTTATATAATGCGAGTTCAAATATAGGTTACGTTTTCCTTATTTATGACAGATCCGTTTACTTTCTTGTGTTCCAACACTGACTTAGTTCAAACCTTTATTACAAACACGCGGCATATACCTACACCCTGTTACTATCTATAAGGACCGGAATTGACAATCTTTTTGAATCTCAAAGTATGTTTTACAACATTCGCACATACGCACATGTCTATTGTATCAGGAAACTGCTACAAAATTTAGCAATTTCTTTTGATATTGAATAGCTGCTATAAAATAGCAGTTTGTTTCGTAACAACCTATCACTACTTTTTGTATATCATACCATCTCGCTACAATGAAAGGTTTTCGGAATAATAACGTTTGAAATGTGGTAAATTAAAAAAAATAAATGAACTTTATTAATAAAACATACAAAACAAATCATAACATTTGCTTGATAAATGTTCAATATGTCCGTTTACTTCAATACATTTTTGTAGTCAACGGATTGTTTTCTGTTGAACGTTTTCAATTACCTCTGGTGGAATAAGTCTTATTTCCTGGTGTATTCTCTTTTTCATGACATAAAGATTATTTGGTATACAGAGTGATTCTCAATATATGCGACAAATTTTAAGAGCTGATTCTTAAGGTTATTTTGATCATAAAAGTTCGTAAGAACATATCCAAAACGGTTTGGTTTTAAAGTTATTGAATGTTTAATAATAAATTATGAACTATGACTAACACGATATAATATCACAGTTGGTTCTTCAAAAACTATTGTGTTGAGAGGGAATTGTTTATTTGTCATTTCAATATTTGTCAATAGTTGTCAGAGTATTCATACAGTTTATTGCCAGTTTCTGTTTTCTAAACTGAATTACACGAATGCTGAGATGTGTGATATGTATTTCGTTTACGGTTTTGCCAATGGAAACTCGCGTGCTGCTAGACGTCTTTATGAAGAACGATACCCGAACCGTATCATCCCGCATCATTCAATATTTGCCCGTCTTCACCAACGTCTTAGTGAAACGGGAAATTTTAAAAAACGGACGACTGATAACGGGCACCCATCTACAGTGAGAACCCCACAAGTTGAAGAAATGGTACTAAATGAAATTGAGGAACATTCCACTACAAACACCAGAAAAATTGGGTTTGCTTTAAACATTAGTCAGGGTACAGTATGGAGAATATTGAAAGATCAACTGTTGTATCCATATCGCATTCAACGGGTGCAGGCACTTTTGCCGGCAAATTTTCCGCAAAGCGTGGCTTTTTGTCAATGGATGCAATACAAAATCGCACAAAATCCTGACTATTTGGCTCCAATATTCTTCACCGACGCGGCTACTTTCTCTAGAAACGCGATTATTAATTTTCATAATAATCACATATGGGCCGAAGAAAATCCGCATGAACTAGTGAATACCCGTCATCAACATCAGTTCTCTGTCAATGTGTGGGCCGGAATTGTTGGAGATCACTTGATAGGTCCACATTTTTGACCGATGCGGTTAAATGGCGAGGTATACCGCAATTTTCTTGAAGAGGAGCTACCCCTACTGCTGGAAGAAGTTCCGTTGCAATTAAGATTACAAATGTATTTTATGCATGAACGTGCTCCAGCGCATTGTAGTTTAGTTGCTCGCGAGTTTGTGGACAATACGTATCCAGATCGGTGGATAGGACGGGGAGGTCTACAACCCTGGGCTCCTCGGTCTCCAGACTTGAATTCTTTGGACTTTTTTCTCTGGGGTCACCTCAAATCATTAGTTTATACGATTTCCATTGAAAATGTCGATGAACTGAGAAATCGTATTATCGCAGCTTTTCAAACAATTCGAAATATCCCTGGTATTTTAGAACGGACTCGCCAGTCAATACGACGGAGGATAGAAGCTTGTATTGCAGTTGGGGGCGGTCATTTTCAGCAGTTAGTATAAGTTAATTTTGTTTTACTAATTATTTTGTTAATTTATAATAAAAACATTAATTATGTTAACTTACTATTAAACATTGTACAATTTTAGAGAATAAGCGATTTTGGACATATGTTCTTATGAACTTTTATGATCAAAATAACCCCAGGAATCAGCGCTTAAAGTTTGTCGCATGTATTGAGAATCACCATGTATTTACATAAACTTTATATTTCAAATAACCTCATAAAAAAACTATAATGGGGTTAAATCCAGTGACCTTGGTGGCCACTCAATAGGACCTTCTGCGTCCAATCCATTTATTAGGGAAAATTAAGGGGAGGTTTACATGTATTTGACTGGAAAAATCGATTTTTGGTTTTTTGCATTTTTTGAAAGCTCCAAATATATAACATACATGGTTAAAGCGGTTTCGTAATATTCGCATTGTTTAAGCCGCTACGGCTTATTAAAAGAGCGGATGTACCTAACACAAACGGAGCAAATTAGATGTAATACTATATTCGACTCGGGGCTGCTCGGGTCGAAATATCATACTTATTGTTTGTTAGTGTATGTATAGTTGTCTTTAATGATTAGAAATGCCACTGCAGTCGGGATCACAAATAAACGACAGAGTAGCTATTTATATTACAATAATATGAAGCAATTAGATCCGAAATAAAACGCACATTTGAAGAAACTGATCTAACAATATTTCGTTTACTTAAAACACACTTTCCCACACTTTAGAAAACTACTTAAATAAAATATATCAATTTATTGCAGATGCACTTGCTAACACTAAATTTCTTATAAAAGCTGGCTAGAATATGATGGCAAAGGTAACCGCACTACTGATCATCAGAGTAGCATAGGAAAAATGGAAGTCGATGCGATGCCTTAAAAGAAATTTTCGCACGATTTCGCATAAGCGACTGAGACAAGACAACTTGCAATAAGCAATTTGTGATTTTTAGCCGTACGAAGATGTTACTGTTCAAGAAAAAAAAAGAGAAAGCGTTGGAGATGTACAAAAAAGAATGAGTGGACTTTGAAGAAAGGCGCTGGTAAAACTGACTGACAAAGTATTTATACTTTAACAATGTTTACTGTGGACTAGCAATTAGACAACATCCAGATTCTGCATAAAAAATGAAGGCAGCTACTTGGGTACATTTCATTTAAATGTTCAACCGACGCGGATCCACGACACATTTATTGTCCAAAAGGTGTAGACAGCCTGTGTAAGTGGCGCGTTGCAGAAGCCAAGGTTGAGCTTGCTTCATTCATACATGACCCTCTTTTGCAAAAAAAAAACCAAGATGCTATTAGGCCGATTTATGAAGTTTTTTCTAGAGTGATTTCTTGCAAAGATGCATTGGAAAAATTGTCAAAACTGAAACGACTCGTTTAGTTCATGTGTGTAGAAACTAGCTCCAAAAGATTTACACTGCGGCCATAAACAATTCAACTTGCTACCTACATTGCCGCAAATTGATTTAATGAGGTTACTTTTCTGTATACAAATAATGAATGCGTGGGAGTTGCAGTAGGACTTGATGCCAAAAATTTCGTCATCAATTCTGATCGTCAGCGCATACAACGAGCAGAGCAGTGTATGTCCAGCGCTGCAAAACTTGCTGTGCTGTCTAAAGGAAGCAACAATTTGCAATGCAGAAGTATGAAGAGAAGAAGGATTAATGTATGGCTGGAATAGCTGACTAAGTGTATGTTGAACTATTTGTAAAAATTTTTGTTGAGAAACTTTGAACGGTTTTTCTCGAAACATGATTTTTCAAATCTGCGTAAGTTCTAGTCTTCAAGTGTTCAAATATATCAACTTAATTCTTTGTTTTCTTAATGTAAACAGTTTTATTGGAGGTTATACCTATAATATACTAAAAATTGCAATATTCACATTTTTATATCCACGAACACACAAAAAAGAAATAGAAAATAATCAAATTAAAGTCCAGGTATCTGCCACATTGTTTGCTTTCGACTTATTTGGTTAAATTTAGGTATAACCTCCAACAAATTTAATATATTTCTAATTCTTCTTTTTATTTTCAATTTCGGATCACTTTTGCGTATGCTAGAGTTTACGCAGTTTGACCGTGTTTTCTGTGCACATTGCTACCTAGATACAAATAGCGAACGTTATAGTGGTCTTGTCATTAAAAAAAATAATTTTTTTAATGTTCAAGTTTTCAATATATATTAAGAAAAAAGCCGTATTTTGTATATCTTTTCCTTTGTCTGAAAAAAAAAAGCTTAAAGTTTTTGGACTTTTCCGATATATATATATGTAAACCTCCCCTTAAGTCATGAAATTGCCATAGCTACTGCAAACTGCAAAAACGAGTAGGTGCCCCATTGTGTTGGAACCATATGTCATTGTGAGGAATATCTGGATTTTGATGAAAATTCCATACTTGTGATGCAGTTTTTCATTCTAACCTTGCTATAGAATCTATTATTCTAATTGGAAGAATAATTGAATGAGAATTTAAGATGGAAATCTCATTATTAAAGTAAAGATATTTGCTAAATTATCGATCTGAAACTACAATATGTACCTATAAAAAAAAATACATTAGGTTGACCAGTAGCACTGAAGATCCTTGGTAAGGTGAAACATATGTATACTAATATCAACCGAGAGTTACACACGTTTTTAATGTGACATTATTATAATGTTTCTCTTTTAAGTTCAAAGTCTTAGTTCGAAAATTTCGCTGTGCATGCCTTTTCAATCGTCCTGCTGCGTTTACTAATACCCATACATTCATACACTTTCTCCCTTCAGATATATGCACCGAATTCTGTCAGCTATGATACACAGTAAATACAGTACTATACGGAGTCGCAGTCCCCTACAAGGGGGGTTGTCCGCTGTTAAATGACGGATAATGCGTCCTCAGGGAGCGAAACAATACACACAATCAACGCATTACGTCATTACGGGCGACTGGGTAGAAAAGGCGGACAAAGTTCCACCGTCAAGAGCTGGCAATTATCATACGTAACGATTCGGCGATGATGATGATGATGATGCCATGATTGATGTAGGTGGCGGAAAGATGACCCTCGCGTCACGAAAAGTTCCCGCTCTTGATACTAGAGAGGTGCGGGAGATAAAAAGTGGATTTTTCACGTGTTTATAATGTGTAAAGATTTAGGTCATTAGAGTGGGTGCAAATGTGAACTTTAGAATTTCTTCATAATAAAGGAGAATTGATTCTTTGGAAGTGCCAGTTAGAGAAATACATATACTGGGCGGTTCACACAAAAATAGTTATTTGTATCACTAAGCTAGAAAATACAGTTTTGCGAGTTACAAGTGCGAATATTCGCAAAAGAGTTTCTAGCCGTGTGATACACATTATTTTTTGAGATGATAAATCTTAATTTTGAATTGAAAATAGAAAAGAAATTTTGACACACTAGGGAGTTGACAGTACAAGTTGACACACTTGTTAAATGCCTTAGTATTTTGACGTTTTCGAGAAAAAGTCTTTATTTGTAATTTTATTTCTAGTTTAATATCTAAATTGAACTAAATATAATCTCAGTAAAAATGTTGTCGAAATAGTGTCTCTTTTATGAATTACGATAAAAATTGACTGGCCACTTGAGTTTTTCGAGTGCTACATGTATAAAGATGAAAATATTACGTCTTTAAACGAACCTTAGCAAAAGTGTCTTACCCCCATATTCATAGTTCAAGGAAAATCTTAAGGAAAAGTATGACTTACGTAAGGAGACCTTACGTCTTAAACAACTTCCTATTTCATAGTCACAATATCGATTCACTTCGGCGGATTGATGAATAGAATTGTATTAAATGACATTTTTATAAAACGGCCGTTTGCACCGTTCGTGATTAAGTTATAATTAAAATTTAATCATAAAGTTTAAATTCCCTTGCACTGACTGCTTAACTAATAATTAAATCCTTAATTCGTGATTATCTTTAATGTCTCTCGTGTTTATAGGTAATCGCCTATAAACACAGGTTATGTTATGCGGTTTTTGGTTATAATACAAATATCTGTGACTGTAAATGGAAATACCTAATTGCTTCACTTTGAAGATTACGACAAGGAATAGCGGCGTGCAAGAAGTGTATATTTGGCAGGGTTTTAGAAAGTCCAAGGTAAATCAAAAATTAATTCCCGAAATAAAAGCTGACAATAAATGTATTTGAGGATTACTCATGGTTTCAGGTGGGAATGATTCGGAGGTATTTCCTAATAAGAGAGGATATCTTTTTATAAATTCACAATTTTTATATGATGCTAATTTTAAAATGATAGATATCGTAGTACGACAGCCAGGGCATACACACTTTCACGATCCATTCTTTTCCATAAGCGACAGTGCATATGCTTCAAAAACATATTTATTGACCCCACTGTTAAATTCTGAAAGAGTTGTGAAAAATCTTTATAATGAAAGCCATATTACAACACGGAATGTCACTGAAAACATGTTTGTAAGAAGAATGTTGTCAGTACTGGCATATGGTTGTCGCTTAAAGTTGGATACCTTTACCACAGTAATAGTTGGTACTTCAGTATTGCACAATATAGCCACAAATGTAGGTGAAGAGGAAATCAATGAAAAAAAATTAAATCAAGAAATTTTAAATGGACAACTTCATGAGATTAATTATGACGCTGTTGATGATGTACCTGCTGCGACACAGGCATTACTAATTAATGATTATATCAACCATTTGTAATTCATTGCTATATAGAAATTTAACTTTTGAACATTTCTTTTTGTATTTGCTTTCTTTGGCTTTTGTATAAACGAAATATATTTTATTTACTCTAAATGCATTATCACTTTGAATTTTTTTTAAAGAAATATTGTGTATGTAATTAACCATTTATTTATTAAATAAAAAGAACAAAATATATAAGGAAATGATGGTAATAATAAAATAATTCTAACAAGTAATAGCAGAGGTCAAATAAAGTATCAAAAATTGGAGCATTTGCAGAACAAACAAATAAAAGAATTGTATAATGAAAAAAAAAAACCTGCATATTACTTACATATTAATTTCCATTTTAAAACTACTATTCAACCTTTTTTATTTCAATATCTAATTCTGTAGCAATTTTCTTCAGCTTAAATTCCAATAACTTTAAAATGCCGCTTAAAATCATCAGGATTTTCTATGCTCCGTAATCGTCCGTTAACAAGCCGCAATAAAATGTATGGAATATTTTATTTAGAAAAACAATACCTCTTTCTAAATTCTGCATTTCCCGGGATTTTTGTGTGTCCCTGATCTACCGTTTCGGTTGTCTATTAGTATCATATTTTATATTTATATAATCCAAAAAATCCTCTATATCTGCCATTGCATCCCATTAATTAATTAATAAATGACTAATGACATCCAAAATGACAAACACGTGTCAAATTTATATCAAGTATTTTTTCCTAAGGTATCCTTAAGGTACCTACGGAGCTACCTTAAGATTTTCCTTATGTAAGGTAACCTTAAGGAAAAAATGTGGTCTATGAAACAGAAATTTGTATGTCAAGGAGAACCTTAAGGAAAAGTATACCTTAAGGAAGCACTATGAATAGGGCGGTTAGTCACTTTTACTGGGCAACAAAGAGAAATCATTTTAACCGAAATACCATCCAGTCCCGTTGCAGGCGATTCAATTGCTTAATTCTATTAAATCACGTGCAATGGGACTGGATGGTATTTCGGTTAAAATGATTACTCTTTATTGCCCTTATTTGTTGCCTACGATCACACATGTAATCAATTCTTATTTACTTGAGAGTATCTTTCTCGATTCTTGGAAGAAAAGTTTTGTGAGCTCACTTCCGAAATCAAGTACTCCAACTGATTTTACTGACCTGCGACCAATATCTATCCTCCCTGTTTTGTTTAAATCATTAGAAAAAGCGGTTAATCGTGCAGGCAGATTCGAGCATACGTGGATACCCAGAATTTATTGCCTCTGAAGCAATCGGGCTTCCGTCCAGGGTATAGCTGTGAATCTGCGACTGCTAACATCGTTTTATCGCGATTTATTGCGTGGTATTGATGACAACCAAATTACAGTTTTGGTAATGTTAGACTATTCTAAAGCCTTCGATACAATTGACCATACTCTGCAAATTTCTCCTAGGGTGTAGGAGAAGTTTGCAGCATTACCAGTACCACAGTTTGGAGTATTTTTGCCAATGACCATACTCTATTGCTCACGATCTTTAAATTATATAGGCTTTTCTCAAAATTCTGTAATTTTTTTATCTTCTTATTTATCGGGCAAATCCCAACAAATTTCGTATGATGGTCGTTTGTCCTAATCCACTCCCAATTATATCTGGTGTTCCTCGGGGCAGTATTCTGCGACCTTTACTTTATGTAATTTACACCTCAAACATTATCAAATGTTTGCAATGACGATACGCAATTATATTACACCTTCAATCCAGAAGATACATGTGAAGCTGTCTTACATATTAACAGTGACCTTCAGTCACTTGTTGATATATCCAAAAAACATTCTCTTCATATTAATAATAAAAAAAACTTCAGTTCTAGTTTTGCAAAAGTCCGAGCGGCAATCTTGAATAAAATTGAAATTAAAATCGATGATCAAGTTTGCATTGTATCAGACTGTGTGAGTAATATGGGCCTTTTCCTTGACACCAAACTTCGTCTTAAAGAACATATTTCAGATTTAATTGAATTAGAGTATAGTAATATGAAGGTTTTGTATGGTAGTAAAGACTGTTTGGATATCAGTTTGCGGGAAGCTTTAACTGAATCATTGGTACTCTCCAGACTTAACTTTTGTATGAGCGTTTACTATTACTGCTTAGACAGCATTTATAGAACTAGACTTCAACGCTTGCAGAGCCATCTTGCCACTCCTCCAAAGAATAACGTTAATTTTTGAGCTACGTTATGGAGTATATCACAGTAGTTAATTTAGATCATATAAGCTAAAGAGATCATAGACATTAATCGACAGTGTGTTGTTCATCAGTTCAGAATGAAAAGCACATTAATCTTGAATCACGTATTTAAAACTTTGCTAAGACTTTTCATTATTGTGATAACGTTTCGATTGGTATTTTTTATGCGCAAGTAGATTAATATAAACTCTTTATTTAACAAAGACACCCTAAGTAGAGCAAGCACCTATCAGAATATTGACGAAGTAGATACAATTCAGAAGGACGCCAATAAATATATTCGCATCATGTATTTACAGAGCGAGTGAATTAAGGAACAGGATTTAAGCGCTCAGCAAATACTCTGGTACTGAAACGAATCTCTGTCGTTGTCATTTCGTTGGGGTCCATTCATTATTTGAATAAATCTTACTCTCATTTAGAAAAAGAAAATACAAAAAAAAATTAAGAGTATTTAGGAAGCAAAAACTCTTGTAAAATTATTTATTACCCATTGCAAAATTCTGGTCGGATGGCTCCAAACGATGTTACAGAAATTGTATCGGGGGGCAATTCGGATTTGAAATATGTGAAACGCATAGAGGCAAATAAAAGATAGTCGCAGCTATCCGAACAAGAGAGCGGAATAGGTCGTAACTTACGGACCACGAAATAACGTGCACGACTGGCTGCCCTTTCGGGTCTCCTCTTTCCAATAAATTCTCGATTGTCGGGAAAGCCGATGCCAATAAAATAGCTTTTATTGTCGCCCGTCGACGCAGTGGCGTAGCAATACGAAGTGGTCATACGTGGAAGGGGAGACGGATTTTCGCACAAAAGCAGAGGAGATTCGATAATTATTTTTGTCAGGTTTCAGTTTTTGAGTTACCATATAAAGGAAAACATTTCAACATAATTGTCTGCTAATATCTTCACAATAATATAACAATTTTGTGCAAGAGGTTGCACGGGTGCACGTGACCTAGAAGCGTTTTGAAAATCCTCCATCGTATTTTTTATGTACACCAGCGACACTTTCTAATTGTACGACCTACAGCATAAAATAGAGCTTATATGTATAGCATGGATAGTAGACGGCTTATGCATTCACTGCTGGTTTCGAAATATACAGGGTTGCTAAAAAGTATGGCTACAGTTAAATATTTTCAGAACGGTTTAGCAGGGCTCGTTGAAATTTGGCATACAGTTAGAAGTGTTTAAATTTTATCATCTGAGATTTCTTTCAATTTTCTACCATCATTTATTTTGAAAATACAAGGCTAACTTGATTTTTTTTTTAATGGCACGGGTGGTCAAATTTGATATTTTTAAAAAGAACATTTTTTTCTGAATTCAGTAATGTAACACATGCCCACCTTTATTTTTATTAAAAAAAAATTAAATTCAAAAATTTAATTCTGGAAAAATAAAACAAAGTTATCTTTGAAGATGCTGTTATTGACGATGTGTCACTTGCATATTTGCCAAAAATTAAACTTGTGTGCAATAATTTGTTTAACAATGGTACATTTAAGCGAAACTGAGTGTATAGAAATTCTCATGATGGTTGATTATGGCGACAAAAAACGAAGTTGTGCTCAAGTAGTGACTCTTTTTAATGAAATTCATCCAAACCGGGAACCGATCTCCAGCACGACGGTTTCTAAAGCTTACAAAGATTTCAAGAAACTGGTAGCGTTAAAGACCGTGCAAGACCTGGGTGACCTCGAATTATTACCAACGAAGAAAATTCTTTGAATGTTATGTTGGATGTGGTAGAAAATCCAAAAAATTCAGTACAACAGTTGGCGTTGAACCACAACATGAGTAGAGGATCCATACAAAAAATAATGAAACGCGAAAAATATCATGCTTATAAAATTCACTTGCTACAAGAATTAAGTGACGACGATTTTGACCGCGGAACCGAATTTTGCGAAATTATGATGCACAGAATACATCAGGATGGTAACTTCCTTAATCGAGTCCTCTTCTCTGATGAGTCAACTTTTTGTCTGAATGGATATGTTAACCGCCATAACTGTCGATATTGGTCTGACAGAAATCCGCATTGGATGGAGCAGATTCATACGCAGCATCGATAGAAAATTAATGTTTGGTGTGGCATTATTGGTCGGAATATCGTAGGTCCTTTTTTCATTAACGGTAATTTAACGTCTGAAAGATATTTGCAACTTTTACAACAACATATTGTTCCACGACTTAGGGAAATATTTCCAAACCACGGCAATCGAAATTGTATACCAACAGAAACCATATGGTTTCAACAAGACGGAGCACCGCCGCATTTTGGTCGTCAGGTGCGCGAATATTTGGATGAAACATTTCCCGGTAGATGGGTACGGCGAAGGGGCCTATTGAATGGCCAGCTAGGTCTCCTGATCTGTCCCCGCTTGATTTTTTTCCTGTGGGGTCATGTAAAAAATCGAGTGTATGTCAACAGACCATTACAAATCGAAGACCTACAAGAACGTATAAGAAACGAAATTGCCAGTATTTCTCCAAATATTTTGATTGATTCTTTGCAAAATTTTGCTGAACGTGTTCATTATTGCCAGGAGGTAAATGGAAATCATTTCGAACATCTTTTGTAACATAAAAATTATGTAATTTCTTGTTTGAGCTTCTTTTTATTAAAATCTGTTCTGTTTCAGTTAAATGTGTTATTTTTACAATTATTATTAACTATTATTATTTATTTTTTGGTCAAACTTCACGCAGCAAAGAAGTAACGATAGATAAAGACGACATTTCCAAGGCTAACAAAATTTTCATTTTTCAAAATTTTACTGCTTCGAACTTTTTTTAAAGTTTCGATTAAAATAAGATATGGATGTGTTACATCACACAACGCTCGTGCCATTTAAAAAAAATCAAGTTAGCTTTTATCCCCACAACAAATGAAGACAGCAATTTGAAGAACATCTTAGACGATAGAATTTAAATACTTTTAATCATGTACCAAATTTCAACAAGTTTTGTTGAATAGTTTTCATAATATTTAACTGTATCCATACTTTTTAGCGACCCTGTATAAACACAGATGTGCGGTCTCTGTTTTTTTTTTTTTTTGTAGTAAATCTACTTTAAATGTAAGGAAGAATGCTGTAAGCAAACAGAAAAAACACTGAACTTATAAAATAGGGAAAAATAAATACATCAAAGGCGCATATATATGTCTGCCGACTTATCTTGGTTAGTAAAATTCGAAGATTTTCAATTACTTACCTTAAATATAATATTGTATACGAACAGATGTTTTCTTTTTTTTACACATACCTACAGATTTACTAAATATGTTTGTTTTTAATCTAATTGGTTCATAATGATTGTTTTCACATCTATTTTTAATTCGCCGCGACTCCTTTTCTCGATATTAACATAATGAATAAGTAGTATATACAGTGAGGTAAACACCAAGTGAAATTAGAGATAATTTGTGATTTTTTGCCTATAGAGATACGCACATGGCTTCTGATGTAAAATAGAGGGCGTAGCTATGTTTAAAATTTTAAATAGGAAGTAATTTCATTTAGAAGCTCATTTGGAAGATATTTCTATTACTTTTATGGCAGTGCAAACAGTTTTACGATTTTCGAAATTTTTACCAACTTATCCAAGATTAATAATTGGAGTACTTACGTTACTTTTTCTATAGCCCTCGTATAAATATTGTGGTTTTATGTGGCTTAGGAAGCGATTGCTGTAAAATATGACGTATTTTACAATATGACGTTTTTGCAAAATTTAGCAAAAGTGTCTTTATCTGTCAGTGTATGTGTCATGTGTGTGGGTGTCTATGTTACAGATGACTGTAATTACAGGTTTCTGTACACTATATCCAAAAAGCGAATACGAGGGCTATCGAAAAAGTAACGTAAGTACTCCAATTATTAATCTTGGATAAGTTGGTAAAAATTTCGAAAATCGTGAAACTGTTTGCATTGCCATAAAAGTAATAGAAATATCTTCCAAATGAGCTTCTAAATGAAATTACTTCCTATTTAAAATTTTAAAGATAGCTGCGCCCTCTATTTTACATCAGAAGCCATGTGCGTATCTCTATAGGCAAAAAATCACAAATTATCTCTAATTTCACTTGGTTTTTGTTTCATTGCTCTATCTCATACCATTCAAAAGTTATCAGGGGGAGGGGAGGGGGGGACCATTTACGACCTCACTGTATATTAATTATTAAATTAAACCTGCATTTTATATTTATACCTATCACTGCTGTTCGATTTAGGACTAATTCAAATTTTGTACTTCTTTTAAAAAAATGGTGAAATGCAAGGGCAGAGTGGCCGGCGCTTCGCAACGTGTTTCTATCGGCATCTTTTCTCATTCATACGTACCTGCAGAACTTGGTATTGTCGCGTGCGGACTCATAAACGATCCCAACTTCGCGCTGTGGTGATACGAACTCATGAAGAGCTCGCTCTGATACTTGTAACTGCTGGGGTCGCTGGTAGCCGGCTGCGTGGCCGCCGCCAAGCCCTGGAAATCGAACTTGTACGCGTACCTCTTGCCGTGAACCTTCGTCATTATGTTCTTGTCGTAGTAGTACCTGAAACACGCAGAGAGGGCGCGCTTAAATCGAATACGTACTATTTTATACGTCACGGTTTCGAAAGCCGAATAAACGCAGGTTTTTATTTCTGCTTTATTTCGTCCCCCTTGTAAACGGGAGATAAATAGGGTTTTGGAGGGGGTGGGTCGAAAAAAAAAAAATATTCCGTGTGTAACACGGCGAGTCTCTGAGCGATATTGGGATCGAAAATTGGGGAAAAATTGGCCGATAACCGCATTAGCCGATATCGTCCGCTAATTGCTACAAATGAACACGGCGATGCGATTACGTGGCCCTCGATGTCGAAAGGGGCATTCAGTCCTCCCCCTGTGTGCGTTTCGACTGCAGTAACTGAAATAAAACGAGTTGGTAGCGAGGATTGTATGTGCTGTTGGGTTGGTATGAGGGGAAATATAGAAATGCTTATACAGGGTGTCTGGTAAAAATGTTCTGGTTTTGAGGGAGTTAATAGAGAACGTCATTTTGATTGAAAAAGTCTATACACGCTTTTGGCTTTTGACGTTTCCTTTAAAAGTTAGAGCTGTGTCATTACCTGTGTGAAGTTAGCCCTACATTTATAAAATTTGAGGAAAAATATATTTCCAGTTGTCCCCCAAAGAGTTCTAGAATTGTCAATCGGTTTTATAAATAGTTCTAGCATTTTAAGCAGTCAAAACCTTATTTAAAAAAATGGAGGCCTGCTTTACACAACCTGCGACATTCATAGGAGGGGAAGGAGGTAGGGGAAAGGACAGAACGTTGTATTTTTCGCTTAAATCGTTTCGAGTCATAAGGATTATTTATAGAAAATATATAGCTACATATTATCGATGGTACTCGTACGATATAACTTAGATTTTTGAATAAATTATAAATTTTTTTAAACAAATTAGAGTTTCGTTAAAGTTCCAATAAAGTTCCGAAGAGTTTTGTAAATTATCATTATGATTAGTAATGATTCAAAGTGAAAATTAAAAAGTTCAACCTCATGAATGTCGCAGAGCTTGTGTGCACTGAGAAAAATCACTGGACATGATATCTCGTCGCTAACAACAAATCTAAAGCCGTTTGGAGAGTTATAAAAAATAATAGGCAGCAGCATTATGTATGCAGTAATAAGTTGCCTAATAATTTCTCGAAGGACTATGAAATGGGTAAGGCATTTAATTCTTTCTTTTCTAGCTATGCAAAAAGTCTTACTGGAGTGCATAACGCAGCTCCCGTTGATTATGATGCGATTGCTAGATCGATTGGTCACACACAACATACATTTTTTAACTATGCCGTAATTGAAAGTGATATTTCTAGGCAATCTACAAACTGCACTCTACTCACTCTGTTGGTGATGATGGAGTGTCTTCATATATTGTCACAGCTTCAATGGAAGATATTCTTTCTCCATTAGCTTATTTAACAAACTTCTCTGTTAGAGAGGGAATTTTTCTTTCTTGTCTTAAGACTGAGCGTATAATACCTGTTTTCAAAAAAGGGTGACGTTAATGATCTAGCTAATCATCGCCCTATATCCATTTTATCAAATTTTTCGAAAATTATTGAAACAATAATGAATACTAAAATTTTTAATTATTTTTTAGATTTTAATTTATTGTGGAAACATCGGCATGGTTTTGTTCCAACATGTTTAATTAACACAGCTTTATCTAATTTTGTTAACAAAATTCATAGATCCTTTGACAATCGAACACCTTGCATGGCTATGCTAATAGATTTATCTAAAGCATTCGATTGCGTTGATCATTCTATATTATTATATAAGCTGGAAAGGTACGGCATCTGCGGGTCAACCTTGGATTGGTTTAAGTCATATTTAACTGATAGACATGAAAAAGTTGTTTGTAATAATGGACACTCGGATAGATATAGCATTTCAACTGGGGTGCCTCAGAGATCTGTATTGGGACCAACCCTTTTTTAATTTATATAAATGATTTATGTTCACTGAATGTCAGTGATGTTATACCCTCCAATACCCTAGTTGAGCTATTTGTAGAGGTAGATAGAGTTTTTTACTTATTACAACTTGGATGAACCTTAACAAATTAATAATTAATTCCGATAAAACTAACCTTCGATGCACTTCGTCTGTGAGAATATTTCTGATTCAAAAATGAGCCATTAGAACTTTATTAAGCCTTGACTCACGCGTAAATAATAATAAATAAAAAAAAATAAATAAATAATTACAACACCAGAATAGTTAATTACTTGTTACCACTAAGACATAGGAATTACAGTTTTTCAAAGGAATTTAATATACATGGGATGCAAGCTATATAATAAATTGCCTTGGAATATAAAAGCAGTTGATAACTTGAAAGAATTTCTAAAGCAAGTTAAATGTTATCTTTTGGATTTGAGCTGTTATTCAGTTGCCGATTTTCTTAATAATAATATTTAGTTTAATTTAAGTAATTCATTATTTTTGTTTATATTTTGTTGACATATTTCATCATTGTGTTTTTATTGTTTGAAATAAATATCTATCTATCCATCTATCAATAATTTACATTCATTGAGTGAATTTTTATCGACAGAACAAAATGTGTCATGGTTATGATAAAATATTGCTTACAACCTTTGATTAAGTAAGGTTCATTTGTGAAATAAATTAGTTTTCATTATTATAACAAATTATTATACATCAGTCCATGGATAATATTTGTTACGGTAACTATATTTTCATACATTCGATAAATAATTTTTTAATAATATTAATATGAACAAATATATTGTTACGCTACACGGTAGCGTACAGCCCGGATTAAAAAAATAAATTTTAAAAGAAATACATTAATTGAAATAGGAAAAATCAAGTTTTATATCTACCAGTGTCATCTATTTTTTATAATTTTGATTTAGAAGTGTTCTGTCTCACCAGCCAGATGGCCTGCCGGGCAAGAAATTTCCGATCAAGGGGCGGTGACATAAAAAAAATATTGAATAGCTCGTTACTTTCTTATATTTTAACTCAGTACGCATTGGGATGTGGTGGGATGATGTTGTCAATTGTGCTCTCCCTCAAATTCAATGTTTAAGAGCAGTTTAAGTGCTCTCATAGGCATGATAATGTCGTGTCTTAATCGTATTCAATCCCTTATGTGTAAATGAAACATTTAAGTGTGAATAAAAGTGATTTTATTTACTTAAATCAAATTCAAAATGTGACTTGTTTAATATCAGACATAAATCTATGGATAATAATCTCAGGTGAGTCCGTGAGTCCGTTTAATTAATAACACTAAAGTTTCATTAAGTAATTCCACGTTTTGTAATTCAAATTCATAGTTTCTTACTTAAATACGTTTGAAATAAATTTTAAAAATCCCGCGTTTTCTGACCGTTCAAATGGAGTTATATTAGATTTGAATAAACGTGTGAAACAGAGTAGCCAACCTTGATGGTAAATCACTGGATATTGGTTCGTAACGTAAAAACATAACAAATACTTATAAACCTAATTACACAAATTTCCCCAAAGTAACTGGAGACCGCTTAGCTATGTTACAAACGATTTTCTAACCTCAAATTTTTCACAACGGATTAAAATAAGATTTCTTATAAGTATAATTGAATTTTGATTAGAATTGAAATAATACGTTTATTTTTTAGGTAGATTTGACGAGGAGTACCTTTTACAGGGCCGAATTCTGCGATCATCGGTGGTCAGGACTGTTCAGGTCGGACATGGGCTCTGGTTCGGGTACATCGAAGATAGGTACTTCAGATCAGAGAGGATGGGTCGCTCAGAACAGGAACATTACTCGGAAAAATCGTCGTTGAAGAAAAATTACCCAAAAATCGTGTGTAATTTGGAATAAAATTTATGTGAAAAACTTTGTTTAACAATTAACAATTATTTTTAGGTCGTAATTTGGAATAAAATTGGATTTTATCGAAATAACCGTTAAATTTTAAGAGAACAAACAGAAATATGTCTGCCTCGAAAGAGGTTCGGTTAGTGAATGGTTCGAATTGAAAATGTTTTTAACTGAATCGAAAGCGATTGTCTCCAAGCAAGGAGTCCAACTGTCTTTTTGTGAGAATCCGTTAATATAACCAAAATGAGAAGCCTCCATTTGTTTTACATATGAGAATGGCCATGTGATCGACAGAAACTATCGTATGTTTCAACGATGTGAAAATAAATAAAATTACAAAATCTGGAATCACCTTACACTTTTTATATAATAAAGGTATGAGTCTCTGAATTATTAGAAAAATACATTTGAAATTTTTAAACGCTTATTACTATATAAAAATTAACAATCTAAAGATTTATTATTATGCCCCCAAAAGGTAGGCAACCATTTATACACATAGAATTGTTACAGAATCCAATTTCCAGCAATTCCCATGTCTGTCTGTTGACATATCAAAGCAATTGGTCTGCCAATGCATATAAAAACATTATTAAACAAAAATTTACAGAAATAAATACTCTGTAAAAGAAATAAAACTATTCACTCAAATTAAAGGTGGATCCAAATTTGATCTGTCAAAATCTATAGTAAAATTATACTATTCAAATTCTAATATTCATTTTCGATGTGTAGGTGTATCACTGCTGATCATCTCGCTTCCTGAAGGGAAAATTCTAAAGGAAAATGCCTTGAAGGACCTGCCAAATGCAGAGATTACCTATATCACCTGGACATCGTCTAGCTGTCTGCTGCTACATATTATATCCTTTTTTTTATTATATCTAATAAGTTTTAAAATATAATTAAGTAAAATAGTGACATTCCCTTTTTAAATAATAGTAGAATATCAACTACTCTGTCCATAACAATATATTGTTATTTTTACGTACAATTTTCGTAAAATTATTCACGACATGAACGCAATAAAGTATTAAATGGTACCTTCTTCGTTAGCTCAATGGTTTGCAATTTATTGCAAAAACGAATAGATAGCATGCCTTAATGAAAGAGCGGTCGTAGAAAGATGGTTCGTTTCATTCATTCTGTTCCCATAAGACAAATCTCAACGTGAACGTAGATCACTAAAACTCTAACAAAAAGACAATGTTTGTAGTATTACATACACCGGAAAAAAAAACTCTTGGAGTCCGTTCAACCAAACATTCATTTACCCATTTATAGAACACCGAAAGTTGGGAGAAAAGAATCCAGAAAAAAATCCTTCCACAATACAATCATGATACATCCCAGCGTCACACAGTCTATTATGTATCGGCCATATAGGCATCGGGCGTGAATGTTATCAGTGTCAAACCTGCTCGAATGCACGACACACAAGAGTCTAGCCGTAAAACTACGTGACATTCGCTGCGTCATACCGTGGGTAGTTGCTGCTGGATATCCCGTGCATGGTGACTTCGATATAATTGTGGAATCTATGGAGAACGGAGACAGGTCAGTTCCGGGAGTACGGGGACACCGGAACTGTCCTCATCTCCGCTAGATCTACGGCTAACACTTTCAGTCATTTGTGTGAAAGTGAAAGATAGTATCTGCTATGCTCGGATATTTTTTCTTGGTGAATACAATAGAATTTGATTAACTGAAAGACTGTCAGGACAGTGTTTAAGTTGCGTCATTTTTTTTTTCTGTTTTATATGCATATTTTTTTATTTTTTTTTTGAAATAATAGTAGGATTTTGAAACTTGCAGGTAGAACATTTGTTCTATCTTTGACAATTTGATAACTAGTTCCTGATACTATTGTAGACGTATCATCCGCATAAATGTGTAGTAAACAATGAATAAATTTAACAATGTCGTTTATAAATATAATAAAAAGAATTGGGCCCAAAATAGATCCCTGCGGAACTCCGATGTTTACTGGCAATAATGAGGAAAAAAAATTTCGATTTAGAACTACTTAGGAGTGAAGAGATACATATCTTTATTATTATTGTTATTATACAGTGTGTTAAAAAAAGGTTGTCGGATATTTTACCCAATTATAGTACTGGTGGAAATAAACAAAAAACTCTTAGTCAACATGGGTCCGCAATTCAACTGTTTTGACATATAGTCGAGTGCATATTTTAAAATAAAAAAAAAACATTTTTCGGTTTTGAGAATAGTTCCCTTTGTCAAACAACTGATTGTGACTTAAAATTAGTTCTGTCAGACATCTGTCATCAGATTATTTATCATTTGCGTCAATTTTTTTTTTGTTCTCAAATTATGCATAAGTACACAAATGCAGAAATGGCCGATATGCATTTTATGTACGGTCGTGCGAATGGTAATGCCACTGAAGCACGGCGTATGTATGCCGAAGAATTTCCAAATCGGTTGTTACCGAGTGATAAGATTTTCTCAAGACTTCATATCCGGCTGTCCGAAACTGGTTCATTTAAAATTAATGGTGGTTCTGGTAGACCTAGATCAGTTTCTTCTCCCGCAGTAGAATTAGATATTTTGAGACGGGTAGAAGACAACCCAAATATTAGCACCCGAAGACTTGCCGCAGAACTGAACGTCAGTCATCCTCTCATTTGGAGAATTCTGCGGGAACAGCAGCTCTATCCCTACCACATTCAACGCGTGCAAGTTCTTGCTCCTCACGATTATGATGCACGTAGGGTTTTTTGTCATTGGGTTTTACGAAAGCTGGCAGAAACTCCTAATTTTGCGACTCAGATTTTATTTAGTGACGAGGCTGGGTTTGCAAGAGACGGAATATTCAATTTTCATAACAATCACGTCTGGGCAGATGAAAATCCCCATGCTGTTGTTGAACTGCATCACCAAAACCGTTTTTCGCTAAATGTTTGGCTTGCTATTTTTGGAGACTGTTTAATTGGTTCAGTATTTCTCCCTAATCGTTTAACGGGACAAGTATATTTGGATTTTTTAAGAAATGATATACCCGTTTTGTTGGAAGACTTGCCACTTTTTAACAGATTAAATATGTGGTTTATGCACGATGGAGCTCCTGCGCATTTTTCCATCGTAGTTAGAAATTTCTTAAATCAAGATTACAACGAGAGATGGATAGGACGGGGTGGACCAACTGCATGGCCTCCTAGGTCCCCTGACCTGACACCTCTAGACTTCTATGTTTGGGGGCATCTAAAACAATTAGTGTACGCACGATCTGTAAACAATTTGGAAGAACTCAGGCAACGAATCGTAAATTGTTGCGAGGAAATTCGGAGGACTCCAGGAATTTTCGAAAGATTGCGTCGCTCTTTCATAAGAAGGTGTGAAGCGTGCTTAGAAATGAACGGTGGACATGTAGAACAATTTCTTTAGTTTTACTTTAAATAAGCATTTGTTCAATTTACATTGCGATCAGAATTTCTTTGAAAATTTTTATCCTACTAAAACAATATGCAATCGACTATATGTCAAAAACAGTTGAATTGCGGACCCATGTTGACTAAGACTTTTTTGTTTATTTCCACCAGTACTACAATTGGGTAAAATATCCGACAACCTTTTTTTAACACACTGTATAATACCAAAATTTAACCCAACTTACATGTGGAAAGAGTTTGTACAAAACACAAAATACTTATTTATTTTGTGAATAGTACTTTTTACAATAACTTAGGTTAGGATAATTTAGAGATAAGTCAATGTAATATGTGATGAATTAATTCTAAAGATTTTCGTTTTCAACTTTTAATTATATATATTTTATAATATAACTTTAATTTACCTCAATGCCCTCGATAATTTATCGTAGTTCATGTTCGGCTTGGATTTTCTTTCACCCCACCTCCGGGCCACCTCGTCCGGGTCTGTCAGTTTAAATTCACCATTTGTGCCCTCCCACGTGATGCAGGCAGCGTTTGACGAGTCGCTCAGAAGTTCTAACAGGAATTGCCACAGTTGTATCTGTCCTGATCCTGCAAAAAATAAATAAGAATGTATAATTGACGTTTAACGACATATCCCAATTTTCACTTCTAATAACATATTTTCTTTTCAACAAATTAATGTAAATGCTTTTAACTGTAATAATTAGGAGTAATTTTTCCCACGAAAAACGTTTTTCCTGCGTGAGGAGAAAAATTACTCCTAATTATTACAGTTAAAAGCAGAAATACGTTATTTTCTTACTGTAAAAAACATGTAATCTTTGCATATTTTCTTTTCGTTCATAGATAATTCGAGATTTGTGTTTGATTTCTTTATTCGATTCCGATTCAGTACTCACTTATTCTTCATCTTCTTTTTATTGTATACGATATGGTTTTCGTCATTTTATTCAAATATCCGTACAAAATCCAGTGGTTAAGCTTTGAAGTTCTAGTTTGTGAAGCTTATAATTTTGACTACTTTATTTCTAACTTCTTTTTTACAATTACAATCCAAATCCTTCCAATTAATTAGATTTATTGACTTTGACAGTCGTGCAATGTATTTTTACAACGTCGATTAAGCATAAAGGCCTACGCAATGGGGTGGGAGTAGGTGCCGTGTCCCCCCACTCAATGTGCTAGGAATGCATACCTAGACTGCAATGTTCTTATTATTAACAAATCTCAACTATACCGCGCTTTATAATAATAATAAGAATAATAATAATAGTAATAATAATAATAATAATAATAATAATTTATTAATCTTGAAAACCTTGGCAAAGGTATAAGATAAGTCAAAGAACATCAGCCAAAATAATAGATAACAAAGAAGAACGAAAAAATATTACATTCATTATAAACTTAGGACTTAGACTAAGTTGATTTATATAAGCAATATAAATATAGTTAAATAATTAAATCAGCAAAATAACAAAAGGTAATTATGGCACTAACTTAATGGAAGCTCAAAAAATTCTTGTAATCCATAAAAAACATTACTTAATAAAGTCTTTCTAAGTTCTCGCTTAAACGCAATTAAACTTAGACTCTTAATTCTAGAAGGTAAGGCATTAAATATTTTTATACCCATAAATAAAGGAGATCTTTCGAACGTGGTCAGACTATGCGCTGGTGTGCAAAATTGTTCACGATTTCTCGTGCTGTATGCATGGTAGTCACTGTGCGTGATAAATGAATCCTCATATTTTTTGACAAAGGTAGCAACTTCCAGTATATATAAACTAGTAAGGGTCAAAATTCCTAAATCCCAAAAATATTGTCTACACGATGTTCTTGTACTTAACCCAACCATATTTCTAATTGCACGCTTTTGCAAGCGAAAGATTTTACCAGTAAACGATGAAGCTCCCCAGAATATAATACCGTACGATAACCTTGTCTGAAAACATGCGAAATAGTACGGAAGCATAACATCTTTCGTAGCCACCTGTCTTAATCGGTAGATTGCCTAACACACGGACGAAAGTTTAGTACCTAACTCTTGCGTATGAGAAGCCCAATTTAAGCTATTATCCAAAGAAAGCCCCAAAAATCTAGTTGACGAAACCTGTTGAATGGATTTATTATTAATTCTCAACAAATGACTCATTAATCTTGGTAATACCCGGTATAAAACGTATGAACGATGTTTTATTGACATTTAAGTATAATCTATTGTTTGCAAACCATTTTGAAACAGTGTTTAGCATACTTTGGGTTTGTTTGCTAAGGCTGTCATCATAATAAAGCTACTATCTTCGGCATACATAACCAAACTATCAACTGCGGTATTAACAGGTAGATCGTCTACAAAAATGGTAAATAACAACGGACCAATAACTGATCCTTGAGGAACACCTTTCTGGAAAGGTAAGGAATCGGATTTGTGACCACTTAATTCTGCCAATTGAGCTCTATTGCTCAAGTATGAAACGATTCAATCTAGAGCTCTTCCTCTTATACCATAACTATGTAATTTTCGAAACAATATACTATGATCTATCAGGTCGAAGGCCTTACTAAGATCCATAAAAACACTAATCGCTTTTTCTCCATCATTAAGTTGAGTATAAAGCCTGTTTATAAATTGTAATATCGCTGTTTTTGTGGATCTATTCTTCATGATAGCGTGTTGTTGACTAGTTAGCAAATTGTTACAGGTAAGGAAATTTACAATTTTTGTACATATGATTTTTTCCATCACCTTAGAAATTGATGCTATGAGAGCAATTGGCCTATAGTTCTCAATTAATTTAGTGTCTTGCTTTTTATGCAGCGGGAGTATTTTAGCAGTCTATAAGATGTTCGGGAAGATGTTGAAATGATCCGTTTATTAGGGGTGTTAATATCTGTAAGATAAAGGCTATAGTTCGCTTTAGAACATTGTTGCTAATATTATCAATTCCGGGTGAATTCGACGATTTCAGATTATTTACAGTATACGCAACCTCGCTTTCTGCTATAATTATACAGTGACCGGCATAAATATTGCAACATATGGGAAATTTTTTTTATTATTAAAATATACTAAAACTTTTTTGGGGGAATAGGTTGTGCATGTCTAGAAACTCCAAAATTTATTTTGACACACGTCACGTGACCGCTAGTATGGCGGTAAATTTAAAAAATATGCCGTGAATCTGTAAAAAGTGTGGTTAGATAATATGATATCCAAAAAAGTTGTTTGAAAAAGTTGCTTAGAATTTAATTCTGAGGCCGTAAACATATTTAAAAAAAATAAAAATCACAATTTTGCCAAATATTGTTTCATTGAATTACATATTTCCATTTTTTTCGCTCTTAGCAGCTCATCTGCAGTACTATTTCCGGATTTGATTGATACTCAAACAGTTTTGTCAATTTTTGCATAATTAACATAGCGAAAACGGAAAAGTACGTTTTCAGTGCGACAATTGTTGCAAGGGACTGTATCTAGTAGCAATAAATAAAATTTTACAAACATTTTCTCTCTAAACCACTTAGTAAACATTACTTTTATTGAAAATTATCGTATTTCTTTTTTGTTTTCTGTGTTAAAGTGAAACCGGCAGTTAAAAACTGCTAACACTAAACATCTAAGTCTTCACAATGTTGTTGCACGCACCGAAGGTGTGTTTCGAAATTACAAAACTCAGTAGAAATAAATAACCAGTATTTTTAGCTAATGATAGGAATACTTAATAAGTAAAAATATTTAAACAATAACTAATAGTCATGAACAACTAGGAAATGAAACTCTAAAAATGCATACTTGTTAGACATACATATCTTTCTGTTTCTTATAAGTAAGGTAGGCTTTGAAATTAGAAACAACAAAATAATGTAGTAAACTATTTTAATTTTTGGCAAATAAGCAACTACTACCATTTTTATTTTACCTACTGTTTATTATTCGTTGTTCTCCAATTTCAAAATCGACTTTAAAATCTTGGGTGCGTAGTATTATCAGTTTTTGATTAACGGTTTCCATTTTAATGCCGAAAAGAAACAAGAAATATAATAATTTTCAATAAAAGTAATGTCTGTTAAGTGGTTTAGAGAGAAAATATTTGTAAAATTTTATTTATTACTACTAGATACAGTCCCTTGCAACAACAATTGTCACACTGAAATCGTACTTTTCAGTTTTCGCTATGTTAATTATGCAAAAATTGACAAAACTGTTTGAGTATTAACCATATTTGGAAATAGTACTACAGTTGAGCTGCTAAGAGCAAAAAAACTGGAAACATGTAATTCAATGAAACAATATTTGGAAAATTGTGATTTTTTTTTTTTTTACATATGTTTACAAAATTTTGCATATCAAAATTGAATTCTAAGCAACTTTTTCAAATAACTTTTTTGGATATCATGTCATCTAACCTCACTTTTTACAGATTCACGGCATATTTTTTAAATTTACCGTCATACTAGTGGTCACGTGACGTGTGTCAAAATTAATTTTGGGGTTTCTAGACATGCACAACCTATCACCCAGAAAAAGTTTTAGTATATTTTAGCAATAAAAAAATTTCCCATATGTTGCAATATTTATGCCGGTCACTGTATATATTGAATTTGTAATAGACTTCAAATCTGAAAAATCGAATTCATCCTCAAGTTTTGAGGAGTATTTTTTTGTAGTACTCACAAAATATTCATTAAAGCAGTTTGCTATGGCAAATGGGTCATTTATTGTATGATTATTATATATTATAATTATTTCATCAATTTCTTTATGTGACTTTCTTTTAATGGTGGAATCAATAATATGCCATGCAGCTTTGCTTTTATTGTTAGCTGTATTAAAAACATATGTGTGTTGTATAAACGCTTTGCACATCGAATGACTGCTATAATTAGGTAACCTAGTAAACCAAATTCAAATTTCTCGCAATTATTTTTAATAACTTCAAACTATTAATATAATACAAAATCGTAGATAACTTCATGCTTTAATGTTCAAGTTACTAAAAATAATTGAGGAAATTTTGAATTTGGTTTACTGGGAACTATAATTCCATTACATTCTATTTCGCAAATCGCTCTGTACAACGTCAAATAAGGTGGTTAATTTGTAAACACAATAAAAATCAAACCGGGAAGCAAATACCAGCCACACCCGGACTGACGAAAAAAAAAGCAATGTGCCAGAAGCCACCCTCATACAATTTACAGTGCTGTGCAATCGCTACACCTAATGTAAATAAAATTAACCCCGACCCCATTTGTTTGCATAGACACACGTAGAAATGCCCAATCCATTCGTCCATTAGCTAACGGCAGGTCACTTCGTTTGCACCCACTCCCACCATTTTTATCTTTATTTAACCCTCGGCAATATACCTATATATAATATATCTACAATTCTAGAGGCCCGTGGAAAACAAAACAAGTAAAAACGAAAAACAAAATTAATCGTTGCTAAATCAAAGCGCCGGCTAATGCGCGTTTAATGACAACGGGACACGTAGGCCGATCGTTCGGCTTTTGTTTCACACGGTTGTCGTCTACCCTCGGGCTACCGGCAAACGACGATCGACCTACGATCTTGACACGTGACCCGGACTCCGTTTACCGGCCTTACGTCACCGGTAATTACGGTTGTTTGATTTGATTCCGTTGCGACATGCGATTGTTTTATAAATTACTAGCCACCCCCATATAGACGCGGACGGTACGCCCCTGACGACGTGCGGTAATGAGATTTCTGGTGCAGTACTTACATGTACGGACAGGCGACACGAGGGGAGGGGGGGGCGTGATCATTTTAGATTTTGGGGTTTCCTTGCTGTGTAGTACCTACTGCAGTGTATTAGAGAAGTTATTACATAAAAGGGCGAATTTGTTGTGAATTAAGATTGGATATTGAAGGAAAGAAAGTCAGTAATTTGTTATATAAACTAAAGGCATTGCGGCATTTACTTATTCGAGAAAGTTATGACGATATAATAGCTTCTTTACGGCATGCGACGCAATAAGATATAAAATAAATGCGCTTTTTGGGAAAACTATACGACCGATTTTCAAATTTTAAACTGTATTTGTAATTTCAAACATTATTTTAAATGTTTGAAATTGCGCCAACGTTTTCATTTTTTATTTTCGATGTATTTAAATTTTTAATTGTTATAAGTTTGTTATTAAAAACAATTTCTAAAATCGGCTCAACGGCGCATCTGAACACCAATTTCTTAATGACAAAACTTTTTTAATTTTTGAATTTGGACTAATAATAACGCCCGAAACAGAAATTTTCTTTTTTCCATCAGATGCCGACACACAGATAAAAATACGGAGTTGAATCTAACACCGTTTTAACTCTTTTCCGGTGTTCCCTCGCGACCATCCGTTGAAGGAGCCTCCATTTCGGAGTTAAATGTTTTGCTACTAAACGGATGGAATACAGAGATAATTTTGCTTTTCATAGGGGAAAAAACATCTTTAAACGAGGCAACCTAATCCGTTAAGGACCAATTTGTCTCTCTTATGCAGTTTTACTATTTTGCAATAAATGTAAAAGTTTCCGAAATGGAGAAATTTTAACTCCTACTGCTGTTATTAAAATGAATAACGGATGTTGTTTCCCCCATATGTATGCAATACTACTATCGTATCAGATAAAATTATCTCCGTTGCTAATGCAAGTAACTCCACTTGGAAATAATTACATCCGCAATAAACAAACGTTAACTCCGTTTCGGAATGTATTTCATCCTTTACACATGAATTTATTTCCGTTAAGAAGGTACCTGCCACAGAGAGAGAAGAAAATATCTCTCTAGTGAGAAGGTTTTTAACTCTATTTTTATGTTACCTAGCTCCATAGTAGCTAAGTTTAACATCATATTGGAGTTAATCAATGAGGCTGTTCTATGTGGACGAAGCACCTTGCCTCAGTGCATTTATTCTATTATTTATCATTAAAAATGCATCAAAAATGTCGTCGAACCTCAAGTTCTTGAATTATTTTTGATATATTCCTAATGATTACTAGGATAGACACACTAAGCACGTCCTCTTCTGCGGTCACAGAGCAGCCGTCATTGGAATTGCTTTAATTTATCCATAATATAGTCGCTTCTTCGAGTATGGTACCGACCGTGGGTTGAAGGCACGGCACAGTTGAAACACCACGGATTCAGCTAAGATAAACGTGGTTTTATTCAGGAGCTAACACCTAGAATGTAGTGGGGGCCAATTAAAAATTGGTAAATCGTAGATTGAAAATTAAATAAGGATGCACAAGTTTCTTACTTGCTTTATCTACATCTGCCTGGTGATGTTTGCTCCCATAACTCTTACCCATCTTTTACGGTTTTCGTACTTTACTCTGATGTGTATTTTATAAATTTCAGGTACAGTGCATTCCGCCATATCCTTCACCATTCTCGAACTATTGCAAAGTGACTACGTCCAGACTTGTTGCACATGCGCTGCACTAATATCGCTTTAATAAATGCGCATGCCCTATGCAAACTTGCAATTTTCAAATGTTTAGGGAAACAGTTACGATTTGGAGAACAAATGTTCCCAATCGGAGGTATCTTTCCCTTTTTGGCGTTGAGGTATTAGAAATAGAAACATCTGTTAAGTAAACAAATTATCAACCTCCGTGAAGGAGAAAATATAATGCAATGTTAGGGATATTTGTTCACATTTAGGGCTTAAATACGGTAGTGTAGATGCGGAGAGAAAGCGGAGATTATTTCTTCCTTGAAAATCGTGTTGGAAAGCGGAGTAAATTCAATCTCTCCGTTTTGGTTGAGATTTTGTACAAAACCGAGGAAATACTTTCTGTTTTTAGCTATGGCAACTCCTTTTGGAACAAATATTCCAAACGGAAGACTCCCTATTTCACTCCCTCAAATTTTTACCTGTGCAGGGCCCCGGCTTCTATCGTAACCTAACGCTCAAACCGACGTTTGTTTTGAAGACGTATCGTACGGATGGTCTGCTATGTGAGGTATAAATATAAGGATATTCAATTTTGCTTTCAGTAGTTTCTTTTCGTGTATTTTACACAACCCAACCCACTTCCTACCTATGTTTTAAATAAGTGCGAAATTCATAAAATGTGTAAATGTTAATAATAGATAATTAATGTATCTACTTTTTATTAACGAGTCATAATTATAAATACTAAACCACTTCAATAATTTCCTAGATGTTAATTGTATTACGAAACAGAACATCAATAAAATGCAAATAAAAAAAATGCATACAGCAATTTTTTCGACTGGGCAAAATTAGGTACATTTTATTTTAAATTACAATTTCTTTTATATCTGCTTAGATTACAAACCTAGTATCATAGTTATTTATATTGACGGCCCTAGAATTGTTTTTGGATTTTAGCGCACTGAAATACGCAATGACAAAGTAATAAAATGTCTAGCTAAGTAGATACGGTACTTATATTTTGTGCAAATAGAACATTAAATCTTAGAACAAGCCTTTTTCCTTTCGCGCTGGTACGAAGATGCTTTTTTCTTTTTGACGAGTATCTTTTATCCATTTTTAGATAATGCCGTTTGCTACTTGTAAGAAAGTCAATATTCTTCATACAATAACTGCATGCTAAGTCAGTTCCAGAGAAAAACTTTTGAGGTACTTGACCACAGGTGTGCGATGTCTGTGTGTGTGTTGAGTGAGGTTTGTATGTTTGTGACAGTGTGTGGCACCCTGACTCATTTATTACAAGTTACCCTATAGGAAGTTGTATTGTAAAATCATACATACAGGTATAGAATAACACTCAATGAAACGTAGCGAATACTCTAGACAATCTTAGCAACTGATTTTGGGCACATATAATATAGAAGGCAAACAATTCATACCATTCAAAAAGACAAGAGGTATCTTTCTTTTCGATCTGACTATCGCTTGAGGTTTATTCCTGCAATCACGTGTTCTACAAATGCTCTTCACATTTGTGCATACCTCGAGATAATTCAGTTCTCGGAAAACAGCAGTTACTCAATTTACAAAATAAGTCACTGATTCTACTGGTTCAAAGTACTGATTATATTATCAGTGCTTTAATTATTTATTTCTGAATTAATAGCTTTCTTTGTAGCGTAGCAAATCAAATAAAATTACTGATAATACCTTATTAATTTGCATTTTAATTTTCATTTTTCTAAAAAACACGTGAAATAATGTTACTCTATACATTCAAGTTCATATGACAGACTAACTAATATTTTGAAAAGATCTGATTACTCGAACCGGTATCATTCCTGTAGTGCACGCAATTCGACGCGTGTGCTGCCGTCCTAGGTGTGGCTGTACCGGCGGACGAGATCAAAGAGAAAGTTTTCCTCTTTCGGACGCTATTTGCTATTAGAAAGAAATGAAAAAAAATGGAATCTTTCTCTTAAATCAGAAGCCCTAAGTCCAATTTTAATGAGATTTGACAGAAATGTCAATTCGAGTTTTCTAAGATTGGTTAATCAATAATTTAGGTAATGATTTTTTAAAATAGCAGAAAAAAAAATGGTTCTTCCCTTTTATGAAATTTTCAAACTAACTTTCATATTAATCTGGAGTGACTTTTCTTTTTCTCTCAAATATCTCAGAAAAGTAAATAAGATGTAGAGTGAAGATTACCTTACACAAAATTAGAGGCCAGTGTAAATCCTTTCAAGTCCTTTTAATGCTTTCCTTTGCATTTCACCACAATTGCAACCTTTTAGGTAAGTAGTTAACTATCAAATTTGAAAGTAGTTTTATATCTATTATTTTATAGAGTACTTTGGTATTAAACATCCATTAGTGGTACACAATCTCTTTCTCGTCGAGTCTCATAAACACTCCATTCCTATTGCCACAAAAATCATTAATAATTTAAAAAATATGGTTTCAAAGCGAGTTTTCGTGTTTGTACTTAATTGTTTTACAAACATGTAATTATATCTCGTTTTTAATACATCGTCATGCCTTTACCCATTACTGCACAAAAATCTTTATCTGATAGATTTAATCTGTTGCTCTTTTTCAAATTGCACCCGAGCACGTGTCAGAAATAAATAAAAAAAAAAACAAAAGCGAAATGAAAAAAAAGTCACACGCGTGCTCTACAACCAATTCTCCTCCCACTATTCGCAGGTGTACCAACTAAACTTAACCTAGCGCCCTAACGACACGCGTTGTTATCCTGGTACGGCAATTTGAGTTAAATGACATTTGAATTGTATAATACACCACGCGCGCGACTGACTGACTAACTGACTGATTTAGCCGGCCATGAGACGACAATGTAACGGTGACTTAATCGTTGCTTTTCTGCGGTACACAACAACGTCCAGGTGATATTAAAATTGGAATTTGTGAATCACGGACATGCCAACCTCAGAGGTTATGCGTTCGAGCATGTGTGTTTGTGTAAGTGTTAATTAGTGAGTCGGCTGTGGTGAATATTAATACCTTTTTTTTGTGTTTGTATGATAATCCCAAAATAACTGAAACTTCCTTCTAGGTGTAACACTTCTGACAAGGGAACCTCGCGAATTGTAAATCGCAGATTTTGATGAAACTTTGTCAGTTTGTAGACTCCGTGGAGTGTTACTCAAGGACGCTTTCCGTTGCTGCGGAATTTCAACTTTAGGGGGTGCAATTCACCCTTGTAATTTGACCCAAATTTGTTTTTTTCTGAATAACTTTTAAACGGTAAGAGATAGAGAAAAAGTTTTAATGGCGGACTTGTACCGTTTAGTCGGCCCTTTCGATTGGTACAGATATTTATATACAGGGTGTTCCAATAAACGTGGAATGACGTATGTTGTGCTTATTTTATCGAATTTTGTAAATGAGTTTAATGGCCTTTTTTGTCAATAGTCTATAGAAGGTATTTAGGTTCAACAATATAAGTATGCAAATTTTATAATATTGTTTATTAGTTTATTTGATATTTAGGTTGATTCATATTGTTTTGCAATGTGCAGATAGCTCAGAGCATAAAGAAAAATTTACATGTACAATCGACGTACAATTTATTATATATATATTGTATAGGTTATGTCGGTAATGTTTAACGGGGCAAGTGTGTAGTTTGTTATATTTATTTTTAAAAATTGAAAATGACGACGTCCGCTTATTATAATACTAATGTACTAAACTTCATACTAGTTTAAACAAAAGTTTCGCATTTCCTAACGTGTAATAACTTTGATATCTTGTGAATATATCATACCTTATTTAACAGGTATCTGTTTAGTATTTGCACTTTGGCCGAACTAGGATATGCTATTAATTATATAAATGCGGACGATTACACACTTGCCCATTTGCTGGTAGTTGTAGTATTGACTGTTTAATTTCTTTTTTACTAGAACCGTTGATAATTATAAAAGTTTATCTATTGAGGCTTTCAATGAGCATATACTACGCCACTTTATGTGAAAATTTATGTAAATGTCTTTTATGTGAACAGTGTACATTTTTCGCACTATGCAATTTTTACTACACATTATTGACTTTACCCTAAGTTTTTATTATTTAACTTTTTTATTTTGTGTGGACACAACAGCTTGCTCTTTTTAATAATAAAAAGTAGTAGTGAAAATATGTATATACATCTTCCATTCGTGTATTACTCTTCATCATGATAGTGAAAATCCTCAAAAAAGTGGTGAACATAATATTGGGTAAAGTGCCATTTATAAAGCGGTGTGGATTCTTCTGTAACCGCTTTGTACGGGAATATAGAAATAGGTTCGATATCTGGAGAGCGTTAATGATTTAATTTGATTATTATATTGCGTTGATGTAAATTAAGGTCAATGTTTGCAAGCAAAACTTGATCGGAAAACCGTTTTGACTAATCGCTTTCACACACGAAGGCCATACACGTCGAGCGGTTGCGCCAATCCAGTTGTTTTCTTGGGAATCGTAAGAAGAGATGTTGGTTTATCTGCTGGTATAGAACTTTGTAAAGTCTGAGGACAGTGACCACCCCAAGAATCTAGTAGTAAAGTTGTTGATGTTCCACTAGGAACTCGGTGTAGGTACACATCCTTAAACCATTTTTTAAATAGTTCACCAGTTAGTAAGTGAGACGTTCGCTACTCACATCTCTCTAAAAATAGTAGAAGCAAGCAATTAGTGTACTATGTGACCTATTGTTTTCATCTGCCTGCTGTCGGGGATATTATAATCTTACATACATCCAAACGCGTATAACTCGAAAACTATCTCATATAACCATTTAGCGCGTGGTATAAGCTTACAGTGATTTTCGCCATACAATGCAGCCACATAACAGTATACAGATTATCTTCTTAGAATAAGGAAATATGCTAAAATTTATATTTTTGTGGACACCCTGTATAACTTTTTAAATTATCTTTCTATAGACTATTTGATCACAAAAAAGGACATTATAACTGATTTCTGAAATTCGATAAAATAAGCACAACATACGTCATTCCACGTTTATTGGAACACCCTGTATATAAGTATCTATACCAATCGAAAGGACTGACTAAACGGTACAAGTCCGCCATTAAAACTTTTTTTCTATCTCTTATCGTTTAAAAGTTATTCAGAAAAAAATAAATTTGGGTCAAATTACAAGGGTGAATTGCACCCCCTAAAGTTGAAGTCCCGCAGCAACGGTAAGCGTCAAAGTTTCATCAAAATCTGCGATTTACAGTTTCGTTGTGAGGTTGTCGCTTGTGAAGTATATGTGTGTCTTGTGCCATGAAATGTTGAGAACAAGCTGAAAGCAAATCCCTTTATGATGGGCCACTGAATTTCGCATGTATCTAGTTTACAAAACGCATGTGAATCTAGATTATGTTTGGGTTACACACATTTTAGCTTAACGATTTTTAAAAATACTGAAAATCAAGCACAAATCGTTGAGTGAAGGAATTCACAGACTTTAAAAGAACCACAGTACGTCTTATGAGTAATTACCTGAACTTGCCAATCTGCTACTGGTTGGTCCAAACATTTGGTAGGGATCTGAAACAAGAAACCACAATTAAAGAAATAGTTACGAATCACAACAATATTATTTTCCTTTTAAAGCATTAATAAATTAACAGCGTTAGATATAAAACCACCTAATATCTCAAACTCATCTTATAACCCCAGTCATACACATACACGCAAACAAAAGACACGTACATACGCACACAGTTCCAACATCCATTAGACGTACACAAAAGCGGCGATCTGTAAACAAGCACTCGTACCCCAAATGGCCGTCAGGATCGCAGACTCCTTACTTAATAAAGAGTTGTCCTAAATTGCGGATCAGATGCGACCGGGGCGCTGGGCAATTAAGCGATGAAACGCCACTCACGGTCAATCAAAGACGACCGCCGTGGGCGGAGGGTGTGAGCTTAGGGAAGGGTTAGAGGTACGTGCCGAGATTCGAGCCTCAAGAGCACTTCACTCGGACTGGTCGTGGAAGCTACGAGTATTGAATTAGCAAAGAGAATGGCCTCCACATTGTGTATTAGTGTCTTGGTGTTTCAAATGGGAGGTTTGGATTTTTGGGATTTGGGAAGTTAAGGAAAGTGGAATTCTGAGTGATAAAGTGTAAATTAATTATATGGGTGTGTATAAACTAGAGAAGATTGTGAAATCGCAGACCTGATCAGTTTAGACCAGTTTACTATCTACTTTTGCAAAATTATTTGAATTAGCTGTGTATGAGCAGTTTGTAGATTTTTTCAACTGCAATAAATTATTTTCCCATTGCCAACATGGCTTTGTTCACTCCAAGGGAGTAGACACATCACTTTTTGAGTTTGTTTCGGAGATAGTAAATGGAATAGATAAAAAAATTAAATGATTTAGGTCTGTTTATCGATTATTCTGGTGCTCTTGATAGTGTAAATCATGACCTGTTACTAGAGAAACTCCAACGCTATGGGGTTCGTGGGAAAGCTTTAAACTTATTAAAGAGTTATATCAAAGATAGATTTCAATGTGTGAAACTGCCAAGCGGACATGTCAGCGACAGCATGCAGATTACTGCAGGGGTCCCGCAAGGCTCTATTTTAGGTCCACTCTTATACATTATATATAACATACCTAACATACCTAATTTCAAAGTTATATGTTATGCAGACGACACAACCTTCTTGTTAAAAGCAAATTCTTTAACAGACGTGGTAAACCTTGCCGTATGTGTGTATAAACAAATATCACTGTGGTCAACTAAAAACTTTTTAAAATTAAACGAGAGCAAAACGGTGGCGGTACATTTCAAAAGTTTAAGATCAAATTTAAATTTAGTAAATCATGTACATAATAATATCAAATTAGGCACAACAGTTAAGCTGCTTGGTGTAACATTAGATTCATGTTTGACTTGGGAAGCACATATTCATGGTCTCGCGGTCAATCTGAGGAAACAATGTTTTGCTTTGCGTACACTTAGATTATCATTCTTGCTTTCACTCACGTATGCGCTATGGAATTGCATTATGGGGATCAAGCTCACATGTCCAGAGGAGTTTTGTACTTCAAAAATATGCCATCCGCTTAATAAACAAATTAAAAGCAAGAGATTCATGTAGAGAGTCGTTTAAACAACTCGAAATAATGACGGTCTTTGATACCTACATTTACAGTGTGTGCTGTTTCGTTCATAGAAACTACAGTTTATTTAGTAAAAACGAAAATAACCATGTACACGATACAAGAGCAAAATCTCTTTTACGTTCAGATAGGCACACTACTACTTTATATCAGAGGAGTGTTTTCTATAACGGTTGCAAATTCTACAACAGGTTACCGAATGACTTTAAACTAGCCAGTATGTATAATTTCAAAGGGAAATTAAAGGCAATGCTGCTCATGAAAACTTGTTATAATGTAGATGATTTCTTTAAAAAATAATGTGGTTTTCTTTTTGTATTTTCCATTTTCGTACTCGGGTCAGCCTAGCTGTGTATGATTATGTTTTAATAAATTTATATATTTTATATGTATGTATATATTTATCTTTGTATTTATGTTTTGTAATTGTTCTGACATTGTCCACACTTTTTATGTTTGCTGGATAAATAAATTTGAATTTGATATTATTTCGAATCTAGTTCTGGGCTCGGAGCAGAAGGAGCAGGTTTTTCATGGTCGTCTAATCCGCTTCTGCTCCACTAGACTGCTCCAGTCTAGAACCTATTTTGATGGACATAGCAATTTGAACTTTGACAAAAGCGCGAAGATTGCCTTCTTCATATCGCGCTACACCGTCAGAAGAATACTCAAAATAAACTTTTACACGTACGAGAATTTTTACATAAATCACAACAAAAATTAGCCCGAAAATTTTGGTGAGAATTTTCCTAAGAATTTTGTCGCGACACTTTTAAGTCGTTTGACACAGGAATAAGGTTAGTTCCATTTGCACTTCTAAGTTGTAACCTAAATCTAGACAATTATGATCCATATTTTGCTAGTTTATCGCCTAACTGCTATTTGTTTAGGATTTCTATGCTTAAAACAACAAATATCGTGAAAATCCCGGTTAAAACTTATTCCTGTGTAAAACGACCTGAAAGTGTAGCGACAAAATTTCTTAGAAAAATTCTCACCAAAATTTTCGAGATAATTTTTGGTATGATTTATGTAAAAATTCTCGTATGTGTAAAACGGCTCTTAGATGTTTTTCAATATTTTCTAAAGTTGACACTATATCTTTTTTTGGATTAATTATTAGAGAGAGTATTTGTTATTGTGTGTTACATAATTATTTTTATATATAAACAATCAATACATATATAACTCAGTGGCGACTCGTGACAATATTGAGTGATGTGGCCAATCATGGGCCAACTCTCCCCCCTCTTTTCCTCTCCCCCTCCATTTTATTAATTTTACAAAGGTTTAAATCAGTTTGGCTTAGCTTGCAGTAATTTATTACCTCATTTATTGCTAAGGACCATTATTACAATCACGATTTAAGGATTAAATATGGCAAGATCGAGTTTACTTTTTTTTTATTTATATCGATTATCTTGCAAGAGCGAATGGCACAATAGCATGATGCCCATTGGTGTCTTCTTTCACGGTTATTTCACTTAAACCTAACAATATAATATACCCTGTATATTATATTGTTAGGTAAACATGCTGCAAAAATTCAAAAGGTTATTCCTTGGCTTATTCTAAGATGATTTTTGAAAATCCCCTTGTTTCGAACATACACGGCGAACAAAATTTGCGACAATCACACTGTAAAAAAAGGCGCAGTAAAATTACATGTAAAATCGTTGGTAATAAAGTTGCCTACAATTTTACAGGTAAATTTGCTTCATAAGATAAAATTTCTACCATCTAGTAAATTTCACATGCTGATGTGTTTTTCAAAGATTGTACTGCAAAATTGGTATGTAATATTTATATGAACTCTATATTTACCGAACACTGAAGTAATTTTCACATGTATTTTTATAAAGAGAGCAAGCAACTTACCCAATTCTTTTATAGCACCTAATAGGTCATACGGAATCGCTCAACCAGGGATCAAGAATGAACACGCTTACGCGAAACCTACGATTGTTTGTGACGTACATGATATCACTGAGCCAATAATAAGTTCGACAAACGAATAGAATTACCTACGCGCACAGATAAATAATCCAATAACCAATCACATTGCGGCGTATGAATTTCGTATTTTCCATGATATCTATAGTTTTACCCGAAAATTCAAGTAAAAACAAATAAATATAAAAGATCCTCATATTTTTACAGCAAAAATTAATAGTTCACTAGTAAAATTACTTTAAAGTGCACTAAATACCCAAAAAAATGTCAATTTTACACCTTTAAGTAATTTTGAGAGTAAATACAAAATTGTAACATGTTTTTTTCTGTATTTTCCATTTGAAATTTTTTTACATCTTAAACTTACATGAAAAATCTATAAATTTTACCGAATATTCTTTTTTCCATGTTAAATATCCTAGAAAAAACATGTAAAACAAAATTTACATGATTTATTGTGATAAATTCACAACATTATTACATGTAATATTCCTGATTTACCATGGCAAAATTACTGTAATTTTTTACGGTGCATCTTCGACATTCGTTGAAATTATTAATGTAAATAAAAGTATGGTGTACGTCAATGAGTTTATCAAGTACAAAAAATTGTTTACAATGCGTTATTATTTTTTTCGATCTCTTTTACCTAGTAGTGGATTTCATTTGAATACGTCTCATCGGTCGCATTTGTTTAGATTGAGTGACGTTTGGCTGTTTGACGTGTCTTTAATAGTCAGTGAAATCCTCTATCATGATGTATACGAACACCGAGATGATTGACTTGCTGATGGCAACTCATTAGAAGCTAGACGATTGTACATTGAACGATTTCCTGCCAGTAATGTCCCCGATCGAAAACTGTTCAAAAACATTCATCGACGTCTTCGTGAAACAGGCTCAATGAAACGAAGTAGAGGGCCAGGAAGATCAATGACTGCAAGAACGGTACAATTGGAACAGAATGTGCTGGAGATGATAGAGGAAGATTCTGGTGGTTCTACGCGAAAAATTGCAAATACTTTGAATGTAAGTCATTGGACAGTTTGGAAAATTCCTAAGGACAGTTTGTTGTATCCATACCACATTCAACGCGTTCAGGCACTACTACCTGCTGATTTTCCTCCTCGTATTGCATTATGTCAATGGATATTGCCAACATTAGTTCGCATTCCTCTATTCCTGACACTGATTCTTTTTACCGATGAAGCCAGTTTCTCAAGAAAGGCAATAAGGAATTTTCATAATAACCATGTGTGGGCAGATGAATATCCGCATGAGGTATTCGAAGATCGTTTTCAACATCAGTTCTCGTTGAATGTTTGGGTTGGAATTGTGGGTGATCATCTAATTGGACCGATATTTCTACCAGGAAGACTTACTGGCGTGGTGTACGGCAACTTTTTCTAAGCAACGCCGCCTGAGATTCTGGAGGATGTACCATACGCGACAAGAATTGCAATGTGATTTATGCACGATGGTGCGTCACCACATTTCAGTTTGGTTGCTCGTAATTTTTTAACAGCAACATACGGAGATCGCTGGATTGTTCGAGGTGAGCCACACGTATGGCCTGCTCGATCCCCAGACTTAAACGCCCTAGATTATTTCTTCTGGGGATCTCTGAAATCAATAGTTTACGCTACTCCAATGGAGGATTTGGACGATTTGCGAAATATGATAATTGCTGGGTGTAACTCAATTAGAAACGACTCTGGTGTATTTGAAAGAGTTCGACAGTCAATGACGAGAAGATTGAATGCTTGTATCCAGGCTGGAGGAAGCCATTTCGAACATTTATTGTAGATTGAGCAACTTTACATGTACATTTTGATAATAAATTGTTCGTCCTGTATTTTCAAAACAGAGGGTTTTTTTTCAAAAATCATCATAGGACAAAATATTCTTAGAATAGGCCAAGGAATAAGCTCTTGAATTTTTGCCGCATGTTTACCTATCACCCTGTATAGGTACTTTAGCAATGTTCTTTGTGTATTTCGTAATAGAACACCATAACATTCTATTTTGCCTCACGTATAATTTACAAGCAGCATTAAAAGTAAGAAAAAAAAAATCTAAGAAGTTTGCCGATAATCACCTACAACCTATCAATTTGAACCTATAAAGTACTTAAAATCATATATCCATGTGTCTAACGTAAAAACCGTCTAACCGTATTACAATAACGACCTAGAAAGTGTCTATTACCATCTTGGCATCGTGAATACGTCAGTGCTCTTATCCACAAGCACGCAAACTTCTATTTAGAGCCGGACACAAGGCTCAAACGATTTAGCCAAGGGGAAAATGACCGCCACATCCTTTTCCTCGTAGATGGAATGCCAAATGTATTCAACGCATAAGTTAAAGCACTTTTTACATGTACAACATACACAAGACTGTTTGGGGAATGGCATTTTCGAGAATGTAAACGGTTAAAATGGGGTTGCAGTGTGTTTGCGGAAGACCTGCATGGCCTAATGCATGTCTTAGTTATGTCAATACTTTCGAGGAATCGATTCGTAGTCATAATACAGGCGAGGATTTGTATATATGTCGTGGACATACAACATGAGGGATTTTTCTGTCATATTTGTACAGTGAATAAGGCAATTGTCCAACGATTCCTTCTGGATTAGATAAACTTACTCTCTCTTAACTTTAGATTGATTTAAGTGAATAAAATTAATTTTAAACGACGTGATTTTATTGATTCAAAATATCCTGTTAGTAATGACTAGAAACTGGATTATATGCAAAGAAAAACTGGAATATATGCGCATATATATGCATCGATTTTTGAGAAAATATGCATAAACCTGGGGCATATATACAAAAAAAATTGGGACAATATACAAAATTTTTACATAACATAAACAAGAGCAGAAATTTAAACATTAACTTTACTGCACAAATTTTTTTTTCACAACATATTTCCAAAACAATTTATAATTAAATGTTTTTCAAAATTGTGTAAAAGAAAGTTTTATCTTCTATCAGAATACATATATGTTTCGAAATAGAAAAGCTTCTTTCAACATCCACAGATGTAATTGGTGCAATTTTTAACTTTGCAATACATTCTAAACTAAAATTAAAGTCGAAATCGTTTGTTGTTTCACCTTCCAAAATTTTCTTAACTTTCTTCAATTTCAAATACCCCGCATTTTTATTTATCACTTTTCTAAATTTATCGTATATAGAATTACCTATTGTACCCTTAACCTTCTTACATAGCGTATCAAATTCGTCTACTATTTCGACTGATTCCTAGAGCGACATCCCTTGCGTTTCTAGTTTACGAATGGAACTTGAAACAAAGCTATAATTTGTTTTAATATACAAAAGGTTTTGTAGCAATTCTGTTGATGTTACTATCTTTTTACAGTTTTCTAGAGCAATGCAGTCAGCAGTGATTTCAAGAATTACATTTTTTATTCCTTCAAAATTATCGGCGAAAAAAAAAATGCAACCTCTAACCATGTACCCCATCTCGTAATAATCGGTTCAGGAGGCAACTTAACACCGGGAAGTCGCTCCTTATAAAATTGGATTCGTAAAGGTGCTTTTAAAAATACTTTTTTGACATTGTTAGTTAAATCATTAATCAAAGGGAATTGATTCCTAATGTCTTCCGCTACACGATTGAACCATGAGCTAAACAAGTGGTATGAATAATGTTACTATAAAAAAATTTAAATTTTGCGGCGGCTTTTATCATGTATGGTGCAGCGTCGGACAACATTAGTAACATTTTTCACAAGGTTACTTCCAGTTAAAAGAAATTTGATAACCTTCTTGAACGAATTGGGCAATTGTCACATTATTTGTTTTTTGAAGTTCTTTATAATAAATTAAATATGATTTACCTACAACATCTTCATGAAGAATTCCTATTAACAAATGGGCAATATAATGGCCACACTTATCCGTACTTTCATCTACCATGATATAAATAAAATTATTCCCTATCAATTGTTGAATTTCTGCTATTGTTTGCTGGTAACAAGATGTAACATAATTTTTTCGTAAGGTACTTTCGACAGGTATATTTGTTTGCAATATTTTTGCAGAAATGATTTCAAATTAACATTGTTTAATCTTGCTAATGGTATTGTTAGACGAAATTAATGTGTTACACAGATCCGTATTATATTCTTCTTGTTCTGAGTTTCGTGAAGTCGATGCTATACACATTAACGTATAGATTGCTGTACACATGCGGATCGCTTTAGTTTTTCACATTTTCCAATATGTGATGGAGTTTTAGCGTGTTGATCAATCAGGTATTTTCTCTCAGAAGACACCTACAATAACAGTTGTCGTTTTATATCAAAAGTTAAAGAATTTAAAAACAATTGTAAAGCTTTTAGTAAAATTAAACTTACCAGTTTACTGCAGGCTCGACAAAATATTTTGTCGCCAGTTCAGGATATGGCTTAATCCATAAAGAAATTTTGTTCGCTATACTCATTGTATGTACGCACAGTATTTAAAAACGTAACACAATTACATGCTGTTTCGCTCAAAGATATTCAAATGAATGAATAGTTTTATTTGGGAATTAATAATAATAACGTATTTACACAATCCTTTTGCTAGGCGAAATTAAACACGTGCAGTTCTTGGAAGAAAGTATTAGAGAAACCAATGTAACAGATTTATCGTTCTGAGAATTGTCGGTTGTCGATCTATATTAGGAATTACTAGGAATTTGACTAATAGAAAGGATAAGAAAAAGCTTAAATATGCAATATATGCAATCACTAATTAGCGCTAATTAACTTCAATTAGTGTAATACGTCTACATATAGACTATAATTAAAGATATGCAAAAAATAAAATATATGCACTTTGCATATAATCCGGTCTCTAGTAATGACAAATAAAATGTACAGGGCAAAAAAAAGTAAGGAATTTTCTTTCGGAGGGACTCCTTAATTCGATAAAACAACTTTCGCAGCACGTATTTTCAACTTTAATTGAAACTCGTGGACTTAAATGAGTTCTAAACGTGTTAATCACCGTTTTCAGTGCGACTTTACGACAAAATAACCGCGCCCATTTGTCATCCCTGCCGCATCGACTCCGCGCTTTTGCTGCTCGGGCGGCTAATTTCCTCTCCTTCTGCTCGAAATCTAATTCATTATCCCTTTGTGTATGTCTATTTCGCACACATCGGGTCGTGATTGTGTAGTAATTTCTTGGCTCTCCCTAACTGTACAATTGACGAGCAATCATCGGTTGATGCTGTAAGCGGGATATAAAAGACCCCTAGCAGCCGACACAAGACAAACCGAAGGCAATAGAAGCGTAGCTGAGGCTAATTATGAATATTTTGGGTGAAATAGTCTTCCGACTAAATTTGTAGTAGTTTTATTGAAAATAAACTCAATATTATTATTATTTAGCATTCAAGCGACATTTTTGGAATTGTGAAGATTTTAATCAAACATTATGACTAGGGACCGGATTATATGCAAAGTGCATATATTTTATTTTTTGAATATCTTTAATTATAGTCTATATGTAGCATATTTACTCACTTGAAGTTAATTAGGGCTAATCAGTGATTGCATATATTGTATATTTAGCATTTCTATACATATTTTTACAAAAGTTGCATATAATTGCATATTTAGCTTTTTCTTATCTTTTCTATTAGTAAAAATTCTTGTAATTCTAATGTAGATCGACAACCGACAATTCCCAGAACGATAAATCTTTACATTGTTTCTCTAATACTTTTTTCCAAGAACTGCACGTGTTTAATTTCGCCTAGCAGAAGGGATGTGTAAATACGTTTATTATTATAATTCCAAATAAACTATTCATCATTGAAATATCTTTGAGCGAAACAGCATGTAATTGTGTTACGTTTTTAATACTGTGGTATACATACAATGAATATGCAAAAATTTCTTTATGGATTAAGCCATATCCTGAATGGTAAAGGATGGCGACAAAATATTTTGTCGAGCCTGCAGTAAACTGGTAAGTTTAATTTACTAAAAGCTTTACATTGTTTTTAAATTCTTTAAATTTTGATATAAAATGATAATTGTTGTTGTAGGTATATCTTCTGAGAGAAAATACCTGATTGATCAACACGCTAAAACTCCATCACGCATTGGAAAATGTAAAAAACTAAGCGATCCGCATGCGTGCAGCTATCTATACGTCAATGTGTAGCATCAACTTCACGAAACTCAGAACAAGAAGAATATAATACGGATCTGTGTAACGCATTAATTTCGTCTAACATACCATTAGCAAGATTAAACAATGTTAATTTGAAATCATTTCTGCAAAAATATTGCAAACATAATATACCTGACGAAAGTACCTTACGAAAAAATTATGTCACATCTTGTTACCAGCAAACAATAGCAGAAATTCAACAATTGGTAGGGAATAATTTTATTTATATCATGGTAGATGAAAGTACGGATAAGTGTGGCCGTTATATTGCCCACTTGTTAATAGGAATTCTTCATGAAGATATTGTAGGTAAATCATATTTAATTTATTGTAAAGAACTTCAAAAAACAAATAATGTGACAATTGCCCAATTCGTTAAGAAGTTTATCAAATTTTTTTTTATCTGGAAGTATACCTTTTGAAAAATTTTTACTAATGTTGTCTGATGCTGCACCATACATGATAAAAGCCGCGCAAAATTTAAAATTTTTTATAGTAACTTTATGCATACCACTTGTTTAGCTCATGGGTTCAATCGTATAGCCGAAGACATTAGGAATCAATTCCCTTTGATTAATGATTTAATTAGCAATGTCAAAAAAGTATTTTTAAAAGCACCTTTACGAATCCAATTTTATAAGGAGCGACTTCCCGATGTTAAGTTGCCTCCTGAACCAGCGATTATTACGACATGGGGTACATGGTTAGAGGCTGCAATTTTTTTCGACGATAATTTTGAAGGAATAAAAAATGTAATTCTTGAAATCACTGCTGACTGCATTGCTCTAGAAAACTGTAAAAAGATATTAACGTCAACAGAATTGCTACAAACTCTTTTGTATATTAAATCAAAGAATAGATTTGTTTCAAGTTCCATTCGTAAACTAGAAACGCAAGGGATGTCGCTCTCGGAATCAGTCGAAATAGTAGACGAATTTGGTATGCTATGTATAAGAAGGTTAAGGGTACAATAGGTAATTCTATATACGATAAATTTAGAAAAGTGATAAATAAAAATGCAGGGTATTTGAAATTGAAGAAAGTTAAGAAAATTTTGGAAGGTGAAACAGTAAACGATTTCGATTTTAATTTTAGTTCAGAATGTATTGCAAAGTTAAAAAATGCACCAATTACATCTGTGGATGTCGAAAGAAGCTTTTCTATTTCGAAACATATGTATTCTGATAGAAGACAAAACTTTCTTTTACATAATTTTGAAAAACATTTAATTAAAAATTGGTTTAGAAATATGTTGTGAAAAAATTTTGTGCAATAAAGTTAAGGTTTAAATTTCTGCTCTTATTTATTTTACGTACAAATTTTCCATATTGTCGCAATTTTTTTGCATATATGTCCCAGGTTTATGCATATTTTCTCGAAAATCGATGCATATATATGCGCATATATTCCAGTGTTTCTTTGCATATAATCCGGTCTCTAGTTATAATGAAACAAAATCAAAAAAGTGATACACAGACAGAAAGTAGGTTTTTGTGTCACAGTTAGAGAAAACGATTATCGAAGAAGATATTAGAAACTATGTAGCTGAAAATAACATAAATATTTCGCAATGTTATAAATTAAGAACAAAAAACGACGAAATAGCGGCATTTAAAATTGCGATAAAAGAAGGAAATTTATGAAACTTTGTTTAATTCTAATTTATGGCCAAATAATGTTGTTATCAGACCGTTCAGAAATAGAAATTTTCAGAAAATCCCTGCCACAACACCATAAACACATAAACGAAAACGTTAATTTTAGAGTTGTACATCAAAATATACAAAGTATAAAAAACAAAATTTGATTTGAACGTTATGGCATTGGGCTTCACTGAACAAAAAAATCCTATTTGATATAAATAAATAAATATAAAATGCTGTCCCAAAATGAACGAATTTGCCGCCATTTGTGCAGTAAAGTGTTGGCAACCCTGAAAAAAAAACAATTCGAAAACTGAAAGTTTAGGGTTAGTAAAAATGGAGCGTTACACGATAGAACAACGTGTCTTCATTATTGAACAATATTTCAAAAATAATGAAAGCTTGACGGCCGCAGTTGGAAAATTTCATACAACATATGTTAGTTATAGTTAAAACGTGCTTCATTCATTTTGATTGTCACAGACGATGCAATGCCTCAGTACTTGTTCGTCTAAATGGTGCATCTGTGCCTGAATGTAGCACGTCAAATTTCCTGGGTTGCACAATTTGAACAAAATCTATCTTGGGAGCATCACATAGACCATGTCTGCAAATCCGTAACTCGTTGGTATTTGCAATCAGGGTGCTTACACAAAATTAACCACTGATTTAATAATTACTTATTACAACGCCTGTGTGGAATCACGACTGAGGTACGCATAATTTTCTGGGGTCGCTCCACCAATTTAAAGAGGTTGTTTATTGTTCAAAAAAAGCTGTGCGTGCAATATTCAGTCTTAAGAGTAGGGATTCATGTAGAGAATTTTATTCGTTACGGTATTTTAACACTAGCTAGTTTGTATATATACGAATGTGCGTATCACGCGCAAAATTTGATTGACTTTGCATCAAAATAGTCGGTCAAATTCTGTTTACAGTACGCGTGGGTGGTGAAGATCTCAGCATAACCCAGCCATAAGACGTCATTATTTGAGCGGTCTTCCTCGCTACAATTGCGTTAAAATTTATAATCGTTTTGCATTAGACCTGCGACGAACAGTGGCCTGGAGACTCTTTAAAAGAAATTTGAGAAATACTTGCTGGAAAGGTGCTATTATGCTGTGGATGAATTTCATGCCTAGTTTTTGCTTATTTTAACTGATGACAAGTTTGTTAATTATATCATTATTATTTGACTACATTTTTACAAATTTATTGCAATGGTATTGTTAAACCATATGTTCATACATATACATATTATTTTATTGTATGATATTGTATTTGACAAGGCATATATTTGCTAACGCGAATCTTACTGCCAATAAAGTTATTATTATTATTATTATTATTATGGTCGGAATAGTGTTTTAACTTCGTCAACTGTGAAGAGATTAATTGAAAAATTCAGGGAGACTGGATCCGTTGGAGACGCCAAACACACTGGTCGTCCAAAAAACAAGCGTTCAAATGTCAATATCGAAGCAGTGCGTGAGAGTGTCGGTGACAATCCAGGAACCTCAATTCGGCGTCTTGGACAAGAATTGCAAATTTCAAGAAGCTCTCTACAGCGTATACTCACTAAAGATCTGTGTCTCCATGCTTACAAAATTCAATTGACACAACAACTGAAGCCTAATGACCATGTACAGCGAAGAGAGTTCATTGAATGGATTATTGAACATCCACAAATGGATGCTGATTTTTCGAGCAAAATCATCCTAAGCGATGAAGCACATTTTCACCTTGATGGCTTTGTTAATCGCCAAAATTGCCGCTTTTGGGGTTCTGAGAACCCACATGTGATTGTCGAAAAACAAATGCATCCACAACGTGTCACTGTTTGGTGTGGATTTTGGGCTGGAGGCATAATTGGACCATACTGTTTGAAAATGAGGCTGGTCAAGCAGCGACTGTTACTGGTGCTCGATATCGCGACATGATAACATAGTTCCTTCTGCCGAAATTGGATGATATTGATGTGGCCAATATGTGGTTTCAACAAGACGGTGCCACATGCCATACAGCCCGTGAAACAATTCAATTACTGCATGAGACATTTCCAGGTCGTGTACTCTCTCGTTTCGGTGATCGTGTGATTTAACACCATTAGATTTCTTTTTATGGGGTTATTTAAAATCACAGGTCTATGTCGACAAGCCCACAACCACCCGTGCATTAAAGGAGGAGATTCAACGCTGCATCAACGAAATTCAGCCACATTGATGCGGAATGGTCATGGAAAATTTCGACAAACGAGTGCGTATGTGCATGCAAAGCCGTGGAGGCCATTTGCCCGATGTGTTATTCCATAAATAACCTTATCCTATGTACTTTATGATTCAATAAAAAAATAACAATCAAAGACTAAAAACTATGTTTTCTATTAAATTCAAAACTTGCGGTAATGGATTGAAAAGGCAACAATAATGCGAAAACCTAATATTGGAAGCATCTTTGGGAACGACCGATTTATGAATGTCTTTTTAACCAAATTTGCCTCTTATTTTCAAGAATTCTTTTCCGCATACCTAAATAATTTTTCTTATTTATTTATTATTAACTAACTAAGCTTTCGACATAAGTTATTAAAATCAGGTATCTGAAACTCGGGCGATTATACTCGATTATTTCCGTACCAACCACCCCAACCCCAGGGGTGGTTCGACGAAGAGAAAGGACTCCCGTAGCGTCCGACAGCGATAAAACAATGCCGGACGGCACGCCACCGATCTACCACCGCAGATAAGATTGTAACCTCCTGCCGGTCTGGAAAGCCGGTTTAAGAGACGCGGCCAGAAACGAAGAAGTGATTTGTAGTAGGAAGGACGGGGGTAAAAGAGGGTCTAAAGCGGGAAGTCGGCAGACAAAGTCGAGTCCGGTCTCCACCTGAAACTTCGGTGGCTTAAACACGCGAGATCTGACCTAGATAAGTGCTTTCGAGGCATAATCGCAATGAACCTTACCCTTAGCATTATTTCTATATAATCTCCTCCTTGGATTTGTAGATGTTGTATTGAGGTATAAGTTCTAGTGATGTGTAAAATTGTTATTTTGCCTTAGCAAAAACAGCTACTAGCCACTATTGCTATTTTTGATCAGCAGTTGGTTTCAGCAAAACTTTCCTTCTTCCATTTATAAAATAACTCGACTAGTTTCATATATGGGCTTATCATCTTCACATCCAATTGTGTTTGGGGTTTCGCAAGGTAGTTTCCTTGGCCCTTTATATATATATTTGTAATGTAACGAGCAATCGAGAAAAAATATAATTAGGGTAGACTATGTACAGGTATCCCATCGAAGACTGGGTCTTTGATTAAAGCTCTATTTTTGATTTTAGGAAAAAATCCTTTGTGATAACACTACGTAGGCTTTCACGGCCGGTGTAACTATTACTAACAGCTTCTTGCGGGTTGCGCCGTGTGTCAAAACTTTCGCTCGACGTTTCGCTGTTCATACTGACAGCTTCTTCTAACTGAACTTCAGTTATCCTGAAGAACCTGTCAGTATGAACAGCGAAACGTCGAGCGAAAGTTTTGACACACGGCGAAACCCGCAAGAAGCTGTTAGTTAAAAAATCCTTTATAAAAAAGTTATAGAATTCAATGTCGCATAACCCAAAAATATGTTTGACCATACAGGGCGTTCCAAAAGTAGGAAAACGCATACTTACCCCGTTATTTCAAATGGGACATGCTATACTGGATATGTAAGAATTCGAAATTCCATCCTGTATAATGCGAGAATTTAAATTCATTTTATTAATACGTAGTTGATAGGTACCGTGGCATTTGCTGAGTAGCGTCTGCCTAACAGGAAACAAAAGTCTATTTTCGATTAAAGACTCGCGTAATTAAAATAATATGGTATTACTAGATAACATACAATATCTGCTTCTTTGTTTATTGTATGTTACATTTGCCGTTCAGCAATTCCCACGGTCCCTCTCAAGTAGGACGTCTGAAAGTCAGAAAAATAACGCCTTCGGTCATACTTGCGCCCTCCTGTAAAGAGAAGCGAAACTAGTTATCGGTGCGAAATGACGTCACAATCAAAGTTTATAAAAACCCTCAACATTGCGGTTTACAATTAATTAGTTCGCGGTCCTTCAATTTAGCTTCAGGAATAAGCACGCGTCCCCTTCGTCGAGTGTTTCTAATTCTTAAAATTAAAACTTCTCATCTTTAAATTTTGCATTTAAAATTAAGCCTAAAAAAATCGAGAACAGGAAGCAAAAGCTTTCCTCGAGAGGTGATTAGTGATTTTGTACTAAAACCGTTTAAATTCCCCTTTTTATTTTGCTTAAATTTTTGTGGGTGTTGTGTAAAGTTTTGTGCCTTAAAATTTGGATTACGAGAAGAATTATTTTTTCCCACATCGGCTGGTAAGATGTTCAAAATTTCTGCTTAAAACTACCAATGCAATTACGTGAAAACCGTAACTCGTTCGCTCTCTCTCTCTCCCTTAATAAACAAATTTTCGCAAGGAAAATTTACCTGAGCTTATGTTAATCAACAGTATAAAATTTTAAAATATTCAACAATACAAAATTTGTGTTTTGTTTCCTTTTGTTCACTTGGTATTTTATTTGATTGTGTAGTTTGTTATTAGATTATTTCCAATGTCTCAAATATTCAATATATAATTGTTAAAAAATATAAGTCGTTCTCGTATTATTTCACCATTTAAAAGAAGTTCAGTTGAACCCTTAGTAAAGACCCGGAGAGGAAGACAATTTTGTAAGAGAAAGCCGACGAGAAGGGAAAATCGGCAATCTTTAGGCTAACTAACGGCCCTGCTTCGACTGACGGTGGAAAACACAGTTGGGAAACATCTTTGGCTAAAATTACTAAAACCATTCGCTACCGAACAAAAAGTTTGTTTCCCAGCAGTGGCTCGCCGGTCAAAAGAGCAGGAGGGGTTGTCTGCGAGACGGAATTTGGCTTGTCTTGAGACAACGGAATATCTCTAAAACACTGCATCAAATCTAAAAAAGATCTTAATAAGATTTGTTATAATGTAGGGGGCTCACTGAATGGTGGCGAACTCGATCCCCCATCTCACCCCCTTAGAGGGGGACAACCTTGAAATCTTAAATAGGAAACCCCATTTTGTATTGCAGATTCGGATTCTACGCCATCAAGTATGTAGTTTTTGTTTGAAACTTTTTTTTCAATTCGTAACAGATTGCGCTGTAATCGCAAAAAAAACATGATTGTAAACGCCTAGAAAAAATACACAAAAAAGAGAAGCAAGCAAACATGATTTTGTGTTTTTTTATTTTAACATAAACTAACATTTCAAAAGGCCATGTGTTCGAAACTGTCCGCCCTTCACTTCGATACATTTATTTATTCGCAATTGGAATGCTATTCAACGATACAAAACCGTACTTTATTCAGTACTTGACTAGCTGTGAAATACTTACACATTGTCGATCCCATTTAGATTATTAATTATTAATCCAATACAAATTAGTTAGTGTTGAATATTTGTACAGTAATTGAGGCTATAACATTACAAGAGAGAATTGAAATGATTTACATTTATGGAGAAAGTGGTAGGAATATCGATGATGCTGTTAATCTTTATTCACAACGTTTTCCCGACGAGGTGCGATCGCGCGTTTCTTTTTACAGAGTCGTTCAACAGTTCTCTAGCGAAGTAACTGTACAGCCAAGAAAACGTAATCGCCGAAAAACAATTGCTGAAGAAAATAATGAAATCGCGGTATTAGCTGCAGTAGGTAATAATCCGCACATTAGTACTCGAGAAATAACTCGCGGATCAGGAATTTCTCAGTCCACTATTTGTCAAATATTGAAGCGTAGGAAACATTATCCATTTAGAGTTTCCATGCGTCAAGAACTTCATGGCGATGATTTTCAAAATCGAGTGCGATTTTGTCAATGGGCGCTTCAACGGATACAAGATAATCCCAATTTTTTTGCTCGAGTATTATTTTCTGACGAGGCGACATTCACAAATCACGGTACGATAAATCGCCACAACGTGCATTACTGGAGTATCGAAAATCCCCATTGGTTGCGCCAAGTCGAACATCAACATCCTTGGAACGTAAATGTTTGGTGTGGAATAATTGGCAATAAGTACCATATTTCATCGATGGAAACTTAAATGGTGAAACATATCGAAACATCTTGCAGAACGAACTTCCAATGTTACTTGAAGACCTTCCCTTGGACGTACGACAAACAATGTGGTTCGAACATTATTCAAGAATAGCACGAGAAGTATTAGATCGAGCCTACAATCGTCGATGGATCGAAAGAGGTGGTCTAGTGTCTTGGCCTGCAGGATCGCCAGATCTTACTTCCCCTGACTTCTTTTTGCGGGGCCACTTAAAGTCTGAACTGTATACAGAAGTGCCAACCACGAGGGAAAACATGATTGAGCGAATTACCAACGCTTGTTCAAGGATTACGCCGGAAACACTTCTCAGTTGTGTGCAAACATTCCAATTGCAATTTTTCAGAAAAAAATATGTCATTAGTTTTATATTTTATTATCTAATACTAACACATATTTACTAATTCGAAGCTTTATTACTAAGCCAACATGACAATTAATGGAAAATTCGTTAGATTCATTTGAAAGTATTAATTATCTATAAAATTCTGCGTGAGATATCATAAATGTTTTGTATAAACTAAAAGGATTTTGTGTAAGCGTTGATTTAACATAAGCAAAGATATAGGGTGCTATTTAAAAAAATCAAGTTATCCTGGGTTAAAGTTAAACAAATGGTTAGATTATAGTGGAGTAAAGTAGTAAACTCTAAAGGCTGATTTAGCTTCGGTTAAAGCCAGTGGAGAAGCGAGTCAAGTCAGCAAGTAATTTGCTGTTAGTTACTTGCTTTGTGTAAACACCTACAAGTTGTCAGGCAAGCTAATAAGACAGTCCTGTGAATAGAACTAGGTTCCATTTTACTTTCTACTATTTCCCCTTCTACCAAATTTGCGTGTAATGTATTTCTGCTATTAGTTTGTTAATTTCTCACTATAAAAAGCTTGCAATCCTTGCATATTTGCCGTCCTGCTGGCCGTTCAAGATCTAAAATCGACATATGTTCGGTTAAACGCTCGAACTTACATCTCTTCTTAGCTTATTTGGTAAAGCGGTCGTCCAGTAAACGAGAGGATGTAGGTTCGGATCCTGCGTGAGGAGAAGCATTTTTCTTGGGAAAAATGCCTCCTAATTACTACAGTTAATAGCAGAAATACATTAATTTGATAATTGCTTTTTTTTTTGTTTGCTTTAATGAATTCTTTCTCTACCTAGAACACCTTTCATGATAACTACAATCTTTAACCTGTGGCATCTTTCCCAACCCCAAGGGTGAACCAGGGATCAATCCGTGCCTCGATTTGTAATTCCAAATCGCTCCCATGGGGGATGTTTTAGGGCCGATTCGACAAAATCTCCATTAATATACGGGTTCTTATCGACGTGTCCTCGTGTCTCCCTCTCTCTCTATGCGTGTATGTGTGCCAGCTAGCTACTGTGTACACGAGCAGAGCGTGCGTCAAAGTAACTTGATACGTCTGGTGGGCGACGCTTGGGGACCGTTCCAGTCTATATAATTCCAATATATGTATATCCCGAACCCCTCACACGATCTCCCCATATACACGACTTTATTGATATTCGTCACGGGTAGACGCGTCCTCACACAATATGTTCGATGTCTGCGACAATCACGTCGCTATTTTTTTTCTCTGCTTCGACTGAGGTTTTCTTGTACGTCTTTTCTGGTCTGTCGCCTCTGAGTTTTTGGGCGCGCTGTTTGACGTCGAAATGTTTTCATCGGAGGTGTTCGTGCGTGATTTTATGCTCATGTAAAGTGCGTCGAAAATCAAGTCAGATGAATTTTCAATTTTTGACAAGATTTACATTGATTAATAATAAATACACAGAAGTAAATAAATATGAGATTTAAAAATTTGTATGATCGTAAATCATTTAACTAAAATATTTTCGATTTAACATTATTAACATAGTGTATCTACAGTGTGTCCCCGAATCGACACATGAATAGGTATAAAAGTCTCAAAATTTTTGCGTTGAAATTTTAACTTCGGGGATTTAGCCTTCCTTGAATAGAAAGTAATTTGCGCCATACTTTTAGTATTGAAAAATCAAACATGTCTTGTAAATATACAAAAATGTAGTTTTTCTCACTAATAAAGTGCCTTTTTTTTTAGGAGATACTATTTAAAACGACACTCTGCCGACAATCCGATAAATATCTTTTTATAAGCTGGACTGATGCGACACTTAAACCTAAGCCAGGGGTCGCCAAACTACGGCCCGCGGGCCAAATCCGGCCCGCTGCGTATTTCAATCCGGCCCGCGCAAGTTGTAAGTAAGTACCAAGCGGTTAATTTAGCTATTGCCGATAGTTTTTCTCACCCACAATAAGGGTTTACGAAAATTATTGTACCGGGAGGTATCTACATCTACTATTCACCGACTGATAGTCAACTGATGTCGCGGTAAATAAGTCCGGTTAATTCATTTACTATGAACGCTTTCGGCGTACTTCGCAATAATATTTCTAACCTTATTTAGAATTAAATTTGAAATATTCATGAATAGATTTGCGATAAAGCTGAAGAAGTGTGCCCAAAAAAAAGGGTTGGTTTTTCTGTTGACCTCTCAACTCAAGCGACTGTCAGATAAATTGAGAATATCACAATAGGCTTCTTAATGGAGAAGGCAAAAAATGTGGTTTTTGTTAGTGCTTGATGAGTCATTGTTGATACTGCCCAAGTATTTTTGTTTTGTGTAAAGCTTTCAATAAGTCATTGCATAAATTCATCAAACACCTCTATCTATTTTGCATTATTGAACCAGTTGTGGCAGTGGTTAATCTTATTGGCTCTCGGCGAGTTAACCATCGCCAGTTCGATGGTGCAATAGTGGAAAAGTTCTATTGAGATTTTTGGCACTCAGAGAAATTACTAATATTTTTTTTTAAATGAGAAAGAATTTCTACAATCGCTCCGTCCATTAATAGTAATTATTGCTTCTGTTTCTTATGCCCTCTCAACTGAACTTTCATCCCCCCCCATCTCCCAAAATTATTTTAAATAAAAAGATACTAACATTCGTTGAAGTATTACAAAAAAATATGTCCCAATTCATTTCTTGTGATCTAGATTGGATTAGAATTCCTAAAAATAGATCCATTTTACTTCAAATTTTCTGGTCAGATGTTTTAAGAGCCAAAATTTCAGAAGTAGCAGGTATTGAACTACTGAGATGTGTTTCCAATTGCCTAAAATAGTGGAATCTATTTTTCTTGACTTTCTTCATAACACTACTATAGGTTTGTCTTTTTTGTCTTTTTTATTAGTAAATTTTTGGTTTATTGCGTAGTACTTGATTGTTTTATCAATCGTTTATTCCAGCATCTTGTCCTGTTTCTTCCAATGTTACTCTTAAATATTTAAATTTCTCATTTGCTCTATTTTAGTATCATTTTTTCAATTTTAGTTTCAACATTCTGGTTTCCGAGGATACTAGCTTTTTCTATGTTTATTGTCATGCCTCTTCTTCCATTTTCCTTTCCATATGTTCAAAGTTTCTCTTTGTTTTCACTGATCTGTTATTATTACCACATCGTCTGCAAAGATTCCATTATGTAGCTGTTTCAATCCTCTGCAAATTCTTATATCACACAAACACTTTATTAACATTTGGTTCGCATTTTGCCTCATTTGGCAAAATGCGAACCAGAGAAAGATAAACTTTTAATATTAATATTTAGTGTTTTGGTTTATATATTGCGATACTTTTCTAGGTACTAACATATAGAAAAAACAATGATTATTATAATTTACTAGCAATATAATTTATTGTAATGTTATGTATAATCCACCAGGTAAAAATTATTTGACCATTTAGAAAAGTTAATAAATAATAGGAATAATTTAAAATAAAACCACTGAAGCCTATAGGGAATGTTACAGAAAAATATAAGAATATACAGGGTGTTTTTGAAAAAAAACAAATTTTGTAACTTTAAGATTCTTTGACAAGTCAGTATTTTTTAAACACCCTGTATGATACGACGGGAACTTTTTGGTACATTGTTTTCGTTCAATAAAACACAGAGGAACACTTAATAAAAAAAATACACGTTAGAAGTTTACAACTTGGCCCGCTGAACTTAATTTTCGTTACGATTTGGCCCTGTCATAAAAAAGTTTGCCGACCCCTGACCTAAGCTATTTAAAAGAGAACAGAGAGTTGCATGACAAACCGTGTCAAACGCCTTAGAATAGTCTGTAGAAAGTACTAAACTGTTACTAACCTTTATCAATTGATCCAAAATCAATATCATATGTCACAGCAAGTATTGCCGTTTCACCAACCTTGTAATCCTTCTGAAACGCAGATAGGTTGTGGAACGTATATTATTTCTACTAACAAAATCATTCAATTCCATAAAAATAACTTTTTCAAAAATTTTAGAGATCGTCGGCAAATTGCTAATGGGTCTTAAATCATTTAAATTACAAGGATTTTTTTTTTTTTGATAAAGGTTTAACCAAGGCATGTTCCCACAAAATAGACACAGTTGATTTTTCAATACTACAAATACTGGTCAAAGAAAACTTCACCACCTATCGCTAAAGCGTTTGCGGATACTGCTATAGTTTATCTTATAATATAATGACCAGCAAATCGTCAGTAATCTTTGATTTTCCATTAGATCATGTTCTTTGCATACCAACCACAGGTAATAATTTCATTCAGAATAAAATCGTTATTATGGAATAGTGAATAAATATAAAGAATTACATACATATTTAATACGGATGGCTCAAAAAATGACAGGTGTACAAGATGTGCAATATATTATACCAGTTGGCATACAGAAATAAAAACACCCTTAACAAAAGAAACTAGTATATACACAGCAGAAACTATCCCCATTATAAATGCTTTGGAAAATGTATCAACAGATAGTAATAACAATTTCTTGATCTTCACCAATGCAAAGAGTGTATTAGAAAGCATTGAAAATAATATTATAAAAACTTCTCCCTATATTGGTGAGATCTATTTATATAAAACTTTAACTGATATGGGTAAAAACATAATTTTCATTTGGATAAAAAGCCATTCCAATTTGGTATGTAACGAGATTATTGAATATCTTGCCAAAGAAGCTAGAGGCAGTGGTAGGCCGTACCAATACCGTGTACCATACACGGACGCCGTTTTAGAACTTAAGTCAAAATGCAAATTAAAGTGGGAATATCAGAGTGCATACCAAAGAAGAAGACCCACCAATTATTATCTTATTTATCCGAAAATTAAAAAAAATAGGCATTGGACAGATGGTGTATATGTTAAGAGAAATATATATGCTCAAATTACGAGATTAGCATTTGATCATGGTAGATTTCCCGCACACCTTAAAAAGATTAAGATTGTAGATACAGACCTTTGTAAATTCTGCCCAGAACGGGCTGATACAAATCATATATTATTTGGCTGTCCAGAAACGATAATTAAAAGTAACATCTTATATAAAGATTTAATTAGGATGGGAGTTCAGGCACCAATGAATATTAATCATATTCTAACAACACAAAATGTCAATATCTTCCAGTGTTTACATGGTTTTTTAAATGATGCAAGTATTAAAATTTAGATTGAGTTTCCTTTGTGATTGTTCCTTTGTGGATATAATCCTTTTATCCTTAGGGCTCTACTTGTTTATCTTCTATTACGGGTGACTAACTAATCGACCCTGGGTGTGAAAATTTTGTGTTTGTATATTTTTTCGTTCATTCGGATTTTTTGGTGGCAGCAAGTGGCTAATGGGTGATACCAAGGCCGTTCGCAGTGGTATTTACTAAATATAATATGCATTTTAAAGTACGGAAAACACAACGTCAATTTAAATCAAATATTTTTGACAAGTGTCAAAAGGTTATCTTAATTTTGTTGTCTTATATATCCATAGCACACTATTGTGTTTTAGAAAATAAGATATCACATCATTTCCAATGCATATTTGCACAGGGTAAAATATCATTTTCAGACGACGCAGTATGATCACTACGAGCTAATTAAAGATTTTCTTTTAATTTTACCTGGCTGCCTCAGGTGTCCATGAGGATCCAACGACGCCTTGGTCATTCCAGACAGCGTGTTCGTCCCGTAACCTGCAACAGAAAAAAAAAAACAAAAGTAATCTATCAAAATCGATAAAGATAAGATAAGAAACACGGTCCGATACATTCGGATAGCGATGCGAACATTCGCCAGATTGCACCGCGGATGAAGATAAAGTTGGCGACGTTAGATGTCGGTTCACTTTCGCCCGATTGCCTTTTGTTTTGCACGGCTCACTTGAGCCGTGTTTTCGGTGCGTTAGCGCGGAAATCGACAAGAGGATCCTTTCCGCAGGAACTGATTCGAAAGACTCGCAGTGAAAGCGACATATGGAGGAAGCGGCGGGTAATAAATATTTTAAAATTGCCTTGCGACGCGAGTTCAAATTGAGACCATTTTTTTTGTTATTTTGTGTATTTTATTTAGAGAGCGACAAGGCGAGAATTATTATTTCCAGTGACCAACTACATTTTTTCATTTGCCAAATATTTAAAAATATAAATCTTTCTGGAATTAGTATATTAATATAATATGAATAAAATTATTATGAAAATATTAAGGAAACATTTAAAAAATATATATGTTATGTGCATTAATAATATTTTATTGCAAATGTTTTCTCAATAATTTTTCATAACTCTGCAAGAATATTTTGCTTTGTATTTCTGTAAATATTTATTTCATATGAAAAAAAAAATTTGAATTTTTGCTTTTGTACATTTGGTGCGTAGGACGAATAATATAAATGGGTTAAAATATGCATACATATTGAGTAGGTATGTACCTTTTAAAATGATAGTTTAAAGATTAATTAGATAATATATATCTAATATGATTAATTAGTATCTAAGTTGAGCGCTGTAACTTTTCTATTAATATATCTGCGTTTTGTATTATATTATTTGTAATATTTGTAAGTTGCGAACGTCAACACAACACCTCTATTCATTATGGTGCCGGTGTATAATGATTTAGTATTGTTTATGCGTCTATGGATTAGGTACATAGAATGCATACGCGCACGTGCGTATCATCAACGTTTTCATTCGTTTGTCCGTTACATGTTATAGTTCTAATAATAGTATACGATTAGGGCAGATTAGGTTAACTGTGTAATTAATTGTTGCGAGGTGTGTTTTAGTTTTTGTGGTGACTACGAGGTAAGCAAAACTTTGAACATGTCATGGCATTTATAAGATAATGATGCTCAATATCGCATGTAGAATCGTTTATAATTAATTATGTATGTATGCATATATGTCTGATCTACAGATAAATTGCTAGTTGATTTGCTAAGAGATTCATCTTGGTAGATAACCGTTATAACCTCAAATAGAGGTTAGAATACGTTGTGTTGTTTTATTGTTTGTACGTAGAATGTTTTCAAATATTATGAAATAAAGTAAAAATAAGTATCGTAAGTATTAAAATGTAGCTACCACTCCATTATTGTAAATGCCCAAATGTATTAGTAGGTGTTGATAATGTTGTACGATGTTTTATTCATGGTATGATCTAATACAATTGGCATTGTTTTAGAGGCCACAAGGAAACGCCATGAGAGCGCCACTACCGAAGATATGAAAAAGCATAGGGTTGTACTGGCACAGCAAGGCTAGACTTAAAAATGAATATATTTCATTTTATTGGCTTATTCAAATAAATAATAATAAATACGTTTTTTTTTATTTAGAACATTTCAATTAAAAAATAGTGATTAATTTGATAAACCTTCAGTATGCTTAAAAGATGCCAGAATTATTGATTATTAACTTGTATGGTGAGTGTGAAAAAACAAGTTTCTTGCTTTTAGACAACTCTATGTATGTTTCAACTTTTCGTTATCGACGTTATAACAATCTAATAACCAAGAAAATTTTAGTTCATTTTGACAAATTAAATAGATTGCATAAAAATCTCAATTTTCATATAATAATATTTTAACAAATATTTAGAAAAAAACATAGCGTTTACATTAATTTTAAAATATGGAATAAATATTTTAATTGAATATTTATCTATATTTAGAAAAAAATATGAAAAATATATTCAAAAACCTCTCACGAAAAATATTTATAAAATATATTTTTAAAAATATCTATGTAATATTTCTGACTGTTAGGGTTACGTACAATCTTACTAAAAATTAATTTCTAAATTTGTATCTAAATGCAATATACATTAAATTTTGTCAGTTTGTGTTTACGTTATTTTGATCTGGTATATTTTACATTTGGAATTAAAGGCTGTTTTACATAATCCAATAAACCGAAGAATTTTTTATCTTTGAATTTGTTGTTGCATACAATATGCAAATTGTCTTGAATACGTTGACGAAAATAAATTCATGAATAGAACCCGCTCTATTTTTTCCAGATTTTTTTTGAAATTTCTGTTTATATTTGGTTTTCTATATTACTACCTGCTAACTTAACTTCAAAATGGCATGTGAGGTTATAGTTATAATTTTGCGGTTCTGCGTTCAAAGTTGACGATCGTTCGACTTAATGTTCGTTTTATGTATTAGTATTGAAAGGTAATATCGCTGTAGGCAGAGATAAAGTACGCTTGAGATAGTGTACAATATCTATATATGTATGTACTTTACGAAAATATACTTTTGTGAAACTGTCACTCGAAAACATGTAAGCCCTTTATTTAAAGCTACAGATGTGCGAAAAAGTGGAACAGTTTCTAGCAGTGCGTCGACGTGTAGGTCCTTGCAGAACTCCTCTATTACCATTCTGGGGTTATACAGGGTGTTAGGTAAACATGCGGCAAAAATTCAAGTGGTTATTCCTTGGCCTATTCTAAGAATATTTTGTCCTATGATGATGTTTTAAGAAAACCTCTTTGTTTCTTAGATACAGGGCGAACAAGATTTGCGACAGTAACAACATTTCATCATCAAAAAGTACATGCAAAGTTGCTCAGTCTACAGTATATGTTCAAAATGACTTCCTCCAGCCTGAATACAAACATTCAATCTTCTCGTCATTGACTGTCGAACTCTTTCAAACACACCAGGGTCGTTTCTAATTGAGTTACACCCAGCAATTATCCGATTTCGCAAATCGTCCAAATTCTCCACTGGAGTAGCGTAAACTATTGACTTCAGAGATCCCCAGAAGAAATAATCTAGGGGGTTTAAGTCTGGGGATCGAGCAGGCCATGGGTGTGGTCCACCTCGACAAATCCAGCGATATCCGTATATTGCTGTTAAAAGATTACGAGCAACCAAACTGAAATGTGGTGGTGCACCACCGTGCATAAACCACATTGCAATTCTTCTCGCGTATGGTACATCCTCCAGAAACTCAGGCAGCGTTACTTCCAAAAAGTTGCGATACACCACGCCAATAAGTCTTCCTGGTAGAAATACCGATCCAATTAGATAGTCACCCACAATTCCAACTCAAACATTCAACGAGAACTGATGTTGAAAACGATCTTCAAATACCTCATGCGGATTTTCATCCGCCCATACATGGTGATTATGAAAATTCCTTATTGCATTTCTTGGGAAACTGGCTTCATCGGTAAAAAGAATCAGTGTCAGAAATAGAGGGATGCGAACTAATGTTTGTAATATCCATTGACATAATGCAATACGTGGAGGAAAATCAGCAGGTAGTAGTGCCTGAACGCGTTGAATGTGGTATGGATACAACAAATTGTCCTTAAGAAATTTTCCAAACTGTCCAATGACTTACATTCAAAGTATTTGCAATTTTTCGCGTAGAACTACCAGGATCTTCCTCTATCATTTCTAGCATATTCTGTTCCAATTGTACCGTTCTTGCAGTCATAGATTTTCCTGGCCCTTCACCTCCTTTCATTGAGCCTGTTTCACGAAGACGTCGATGAATGTTTTCGAAGATTTTTCGGTCGGGGACATTACGGACAGGAAATCGTTCAATGTACAATCGTCTAGCTTCTAATGAGTTGCCATCAGCAAGTCCATACATGAAATGCATGTCAATCATCTGGGCGTTCGTATACATCATGATAGAGGATTTCACTAACTATTAAAGACACGTCAAACAGCCAAACGTCACTCAATCTAAACAAATACGACCGATGAGCCGTATTCAAATGAGATCCATTACTAGATAAAACAGCCGTTTCATGTGATTGTGATGGAAAAAATAACAAACGCATTGTAAACAAAGTGCTCGATAAATTTATTGGCGTACACCATACTTTTATTTACATTAATAATTTCAACGAATATCGAATATGGTTGTCGCAAATTTTGTTCGCCCTGTATCTTCGAAACAAAGGGGTTTTTGAAAAATCATCGTAGGAAAAACTATTCTTAGAATAAGACAAGGAATAACCCCTTGAATTTTTGCCGCATGTTTATGTAACACCCTGTATACTCGCTATTACAAACTCAATTATTATTGCTCGTACAGTGCAAGATTTTTTTGGTTAGGGGAATTTAAAACAATTTTTTTTATTTGAAAATATATGCTAAAAAAAATTCTTACACACCAACCTTATCTATTGCTACCATTACTTATATCATACATAAAACGCAACGTTTTTCTGGAAGTACCTATATACAAGTCTTATTGCCTGGTGGCACGCAATTCGATTGTTATTCACGGGGCGAAATTTAGTGAGCCGTGATTGTTAACACCGACTGAAGAGATCAAAGGGACACGCGGAGCCGCCGGCTAGGCGGTGCTCCGCATTTCCATCATCCACTTTTGTGTGTATACGCGGCGTCTGACAATATAAATCTAGTGCGGCGGTTGTCTTGTCGTCTGTCACACCGTTTGTGTTGGCGTTCTTTACTTCAGTTCGGGCGTGAATAGGGTAATCGGCTTTGTGTGCCGGTGGAAGGGTGAGAAAAGGAGTTTCTTTCGCTCGAGTAAAAATCCGTTTAAAGTAGCTATATGGTTGGGGTGGTGACGACTATGATGTTTTGGGGTGATAGGATAGCACGATAAAGATAATATTTGGGGTGTAATAACAAGGAGTATTCGTATTTTGAAGAGTATGGTGTAAGAACATTTGTTTTTTACTTCTTAGTTTTTGTATTACGGTACATTTAGGTAGTACTATAAATTATCTTAGTAATATATTAGCTATACATTTCTTGTCTTCTTCTCATCTTAATTTCTTTTTATATTTTTGGTGAAAAAAATCAATTTTTTCGACAAAATTATTTCGAGAAATCAACAACCAATATTCTATGATGCCCTTTATTTTAAATAATAATGACAATGAAGTTTACAAAAATACCTTGCTTAAATTATTGTTTAGTACTGACAGTTCAAACACATATTCAGTATAGGACTGCTCATGCTACACGCCCCTCTTTTATTTGTTATTTAATAAAGTTTGTAATCATGAAATCTGCTTGGAAGTCTTATTGACTCTTCCTCCAGACGATGCCTTTTCGTCATTATTATAGAACCTGGTAGAACGGTCAATATCTGTGTCTGGAGAATGCATTCTTCACTTGTTCTCTACGACCACTTGCTTGATCTTGAGTCAGAATCTCTTCGATAGGTGGAGCCGAATCTTTAGGTGGCAGTTCCTTTAAGTGAATCCTATTTCTTCTAATTTCACCGAGTTCGAACATGACAACTTTCTGGGGTTTTTTCGTCTTTTTTCAGCTGTTCTCCCGGTATCCATTTTCTAATACCTTGCTGTATAATGACAGGTTGTTTTTCCAATGCTGATAGTGGCTTCTTACTAATATTGTAGTAGGTGGTTGACTTAGTTTGATTATTGCGTAATATGTCAATATGTTGTTCTGTATTGAAGTGGGGTTTTAGAATATTTCGAGAGCAGGGTAATTGAGTTCTAAATTTTCCTCCCATTAGCATTTCAGCTGGCGAAAGAAGTGTTTGTTTAGGCGAACTATAGTGCATAGTGACTAAATATGGATGTTTGCCTTGACTGTTTAGTAGCATGGTTTTCAGTGTTCCAACATGCCTCTCTACTAACCCATTAGATTGACTATATGTGGGACTTCACGTTACATGAGTTATATCAAGCTCTTGTAGAAATTGTCTAAAGCTTCTTGAATGCAAAGGTGGTCCATTGTCAGATATGATTATTGACGGAAGTCCATGACTTTTGAATATAGCAACCAAAGCCTCAATCGTTGACGAAGCATCTTTATTTGTCATTTTAATCAGTTCTACAAACTTACTGTGATAGTCACATGCGATATTGAAAATCAATTTCGAATAAATCCACTCCTATCTTCTCCTACGGCAGTTCAGGATTTTCATGGTGAATTAAATATTTTATCTTTATATACGCCTTCACCTCACGTTTTACTGCTGAAATGTTATTAGGCCAATCATTTCGTAGGTAATGTTTTATGATCTGTAATTCTGTGTCAGAGTTGGTGCTTGCTTGTAAGTCAGCACATTTTGGGTTGGATACTAAAATGTTAGAACTGATGCAAAAATCATCTAGAAAATCAGTCGTTTTCTTTAATTTTAGTGGAGCTCTAGATAATGTATCAGTAATGTAGAGTTCTTTACCCGGTATATATTGTAATGTTACATCGTACTTCATTAATCTAATCACTAAAACACTGTAATCTTGGTGAAAGTGAGTCTTAGAGGTTTCTTTATAAGACCTAGTAAAGGTTTATGGTATGTCATAGCCACAAAGGATCTACCATATAAATAATGGTGAAATTTTTCACATCCTAATACTATGCCTAGTAATTCTTTTGTAATCTGATTGTAATTTCTCTGTGATGCATTCAATGACATTGTCCAATATGCAACTGGATGATTTTCCTGACTTATTTGACCTCCTAAAGCATATTGACTAGCGTCTATAGCCAGCGTTACTGGCACATCAGGATTGTAAAAACTCAAAATCGGAACCTCACTAATTAGTTTCTTTAACTTTATAAAAGCGCGTTCTTGAGGACTATTATTGACCCAGGACCATACTGATTCTTTCTTTAAAAGTAAACGCAAAGGAGCTGCTTCCTCTGCTATGTTATTAATAAATCTACTAAGATAATTTATCATACCTAAAAATGACTGTACACTCTTTTAACATTGGTCGGTCGTTTCATTTTTTGTACTGCTCTACTCTTTCCTCTAAATGTCGATTCCCTTATTTGAGATAGTATGACCAAAAAACGTAAAACTATTTTGGCTAATTGGAGTTTCTGTTTCTTAAATTTCACATTTGCTTTTATTGGTTTATCTACTAAAATCGCTATTCACCGATTATGTTCCTCAAGTGAATTTCCAAATACCAGAAAATCGTTCATGTATGTTAGCGTACCATCTAGATCACAAATCAAATCATCATATATTTTTGGAATATTTCCGAGGTACTAGTTAGCTCATACGGTAAACGATTGAACATAAGTACTCCTGATGTTGTGAGAAAACTTTGAAAAGAAATATGTAAATACGCCATCTTGCTCCACCATGGGGGTGTATTTACATATTTCACTTCTAGTTGCCTTAGGGATTCTCCAGACTTCTATTTTTTTGTAGCACATTTTTATACGTAGTGCTTGTAACGATTGTTGTTTTTCCTTTGTTACGCTTTGAATGAACCTGTACTTTATTCCTAACATGAGAAATAGGCATTATGCCTTCGAGAAAGCATAATGGACACTCCACCAATAACTGAACATTCAGGAACCGTAGCTAGAGTTCATAAAGCTATCATCAAGAGCCTGGAAACACAACACCATGCCCTTTAGCATAATAGATTAGTTTTATATTTCTAGTATACGTATGATGTCCGTCCAGCAGCAGTAAAACCGGCGATTCTCTCGAGCCTCCTACTAGATCTATGGATTTCTCAAATCAGGGACAGATGTTTGTTTGCATCCAACTGCTGCAATGAATTTCGCCCCTGCTCTCGAAAAACAATTATTCATAAGCTGTAGACTCATTCCAGGTCGTGGAAACACACGCATTGGAGGGTACATAAGCTTCTGCTGCATTGAAACAGACTCCAATGGTAACAGTAGCTCCCTGTTCTGCCGAAGTTAAGGCGCTTTGTTTTTAGTGTATTTGATACACCGGTCTCAGCACAATTCCAAATGTTGTCTGCGGTAAATTTATGCTTATCCAAAAACTTGTTTTGCCGCTATTCTGTTAAAGCCCATGGCTCTTGCAGCTCTTGTCCTTTCGGGTTTTCTAATTGATAAGTCCGGATCACATCTCACAAATCCTATCAGCCAATCTTTTCCTGCAATTTTTGCATTTGTTCCACAACGAACTTTCCCTAATTTTTCAGACCATCGATAAGCAAGATTTCTCAAAGAATTGTTAATCCTGAGAGACCCAATTCAATATTTTCAAATATGTAACTAGCTGTGTCACGTCTTCTAGGGAAAAAAGTGTTTTTAGTCTAATGATTTTCTAGGTTGGAGAGGTCCAGCAAGCTGACGCGCTTCTTCCACTTTTCTTTCTAGAATTGTTTGTGGTACCTCATACTCATTCTCTTCTCTTCTGTACCCACGACAACCCTGTTGCAAGTAATAAAACGATTTAATTCTATATTTAAATATGCAACCATATCCAGTCATAACGGACCAGACTGAAAAGCAAGATAGTGATGTCCCCATGTTGCACCATACTAATGGCCCCATCTTGCCTCTTTAAGACATTTTCTGGTCATGTTATAATAACATATTAAATATTTGAAATAAACAAATAACGCACTACAGAAAATACATGCCATACATGTCAATTAATAAGCACAAAAAAGTGTAGTTGTAAATAATTTACTTATACTTCCGATACTGGCCGTTGAACTCACCATCAAAACAATAAAGAAAGCCTGGAAATTGGAAAGTTCATGCACAAACAGCAATAACTTTGTTATTACGACTAGTAAAGTTTTCTACATTACAACAAACATAAAACAGCACTTGTGAATATTAGGTCTGCTATTGTTTGACAGATGCTTACTGCCGTTTTGTAGATAAGACAATGTTCCCATTATGCCTCGTGGCCCCATCTTGCCCCACCCTCCCCTACAACCATTCCTCATTTTCCAATTTTACACCATTTCTAAAGTATTAGTCGATAATAAAATCTTTATGATTTATTGTAAACATTTTCGATTGTTAATAAACGAATACAGCACACATGATAGATGTATTTTATTTGTCACTACCAATATGATATTTTGAATAAGCAAGCCATGACTTGCTAGAGGGTAGTAAACAATATTTTTATTGAAAATTATATTTTCGTAATTACCTATGATTTGATGAGTATACAATAAATAATAAATACTGATGATGCAAAAGATAATATCCATTAATACAAAGGGAGACCAAGAAAAGGGGACAAGAAACAAAGAGAACAAAGCGTAAAAATTAAAACGAATAAAAAGTGGAAGAAAAAAGGAAGTCAGAAGGAAAAAATTCAATACGTCCAATTAGTACGCGTTGCGAGGTCACTAGATGTCGTGGCGTCCGCTCGATTCTCGATTCTCCGTCCGTTAGTCCCGTTAGAATGGGCGCAAAAGAGGAGACGGAGACGGCGTATTCGACCGTCAGTATTGCCGGATCGGAAAAGGACATTCGCTCCGGGAGTCCGGGAAGGAAGGACTCTTTCCTGTTCCGGCAACCCAATCAGTTCGAAAAGAATTAGCGATAATGGCGCCCGAGTGCTATATACCCATCGTGTGACGGGCGCCGTATTCATGCACGAGGACCCGAACGGACGACAGAGACGGAAACAGGAAGGACGAGAGGAAAGGCACAGATAAAGAGGTCCTTCCTTTCGCCGTACGTTCCGCCGCAGTCCTTTCTGCCCGTTCACGGAGCGCGATTATTCGACGCGATAACAGGGAAATTCCATTAAAACCACTTTTTTCATAAACGCTCTCGCCCTATCTCCTCTTCTGTTCGCGTCTCTTTCTAGCTTCCCGCGATCGATTTTATTCGCCTCTGCGTATGTATCGTGCGGCTTTATCTCTTATTTCTGATGGCTGATGGGGAAGGTTTTTCGTTTCGCGCCGCAAGAAGTTTATATATGTTCCTATGTTGCCCCGATGGACCTGTCAATCATTTCATTAAGATAATTTCGACTGGAGAATCGTGAATGCCACGTGGCAGTTTTCGTTTTCCACAGTAGATTATTAACGTCACGAGGGTAGGGTGGGTTGATTCCGGGGTATGGATTTAATATCGAGTAATGCCCCAATAGATGCTCGAGTAACTCAACAAGCGCACGATATATCGGCGTGCAATCAAAGTGAACCGTTGGTGTCATAAGACAACAAGTAAAAGTATACAGGGTATTCCACGTAACTGGTTCATTAAAAGTGTATGATGTTCTATTATTTATTTATATTTGAGATTTTGGCACCAGTATCTGTTCGAGTGGAACTATAAATGTAAAATACCTTAACCAAAATATCACTTCCGGTTGACCGGAAATGGATGTCAACTTTGTTATTTTAAATAGAATGATATAATTTTTTATTCACTTTTGGATACTACAACTATAAGTACGTCAGTTGTCATTAGCTATTCCTATAGCTACATGTTGCCGTTTTTGAGTTATTTAAGTTTTTCTTTTTTTTTAGTCATAATCATTGCATCATTGAGAAATTAATATCTCGGTTAATACTGCAAGTAGAGACTCCAAATTTGCTCTGTTATGAATGTAGATATAACTCTAAGAAATGGTAAGCACACTTTACATTCTAACATACAGGGTGTTCAAAACTGAGGAACAAAGTGACATATTTTCAAATGCAGAAAACTCATTTTCTTTAAATAGAACACCCTGTATTTTAATTCAGAATTAAAAAGTAAATATCATCCCCTATCGCTTTATATGAGCATTCCCTATACCTATCTTTAATAGATTTTGAGATATGAGCGACTTTTTGTTAAACAGACTAAGTAGCCCTATCTTTAAATGTTTGTAGCTGGCTCTGAAATGGATTCACGTCAAATTCATGTATTATTTTTGTATAACCATACAAGAATGTCTGTTCGAATAGTCATTTCTATTAATATTACGTTGTACGAAAGTGTAATTACAATGATATATATAAACACTTTTGGTTAGTCAATGAATTTGACATTAATCCCATTCAGAGCCAGCTACAAACATTTAAAGATAGGGCTACTTAGTCTGTTTAACAAAAAGTCGCTCATATCTCAAAATCTATTAAAGATAGGTATAGGGAATGCTCATATAAAGTGATAGGGGATGATATTTACTACGTAATTCCGAATTAAAATACAGGGTGTTCTATTAAAAAAAATTGAGTTTTCTGCATTTGAAAATATGTCACTTTGTTCCTCAGTTTTGAACACCCTGTATGTTAGAATGTAAAGTGTGCTTACCATTTCTTAGAGTTATATCTACATTCATAACAGAGCAAATTTGGAGTCTCTACTTGCAGTATTAACCGAGATATTAATTTCTCAATGATGCAATGATTATGACTAAAAAAAAAGAAAAACTTAAATAACTCAAAAACGGCAACATGTAGCTATAGGAATAGCTAATGACAACTGACGTACTTATAGTTGTAGTATCCAAAAGTGAATAAAAAATTATATCATTCTATTTAAAATAACAAAGTTGACATCCATTTCCGGTCAACCGGAAGTGATATTTTGGTTAGGTATTTTGCATTTATAGTTGCAATCGAACAGATACTGGCCAAAATCTAAAATATAAGTAAATAATAGAACATCATAAACTTTTAATGAACCAGTTATGTGGAATACCCTGTATAGGGTGTTAGGTAAGCATGCGGCAAAAATTCAAGGGATTATTCCTTGGCTTATTCTAAGAATATTTTGCCCTATGATGATTTTTGAAAAACCCCTTTGTTTCGAAAATACAGGACGAACAAGATTTGCGACAACCATATTCGACATTCGTTGAAATTATTAATGTAAATAAAAGTATAGTGTATGCCAATGAGTTTATCGAGCACAAAAAAAATTGTTTACAATGCGTTGTTATTTCTTCGATCACAATCACATGAAACGGCTGTTTTATCTAGTAGTAGATCTCATTTGAATACGTCTCATCGGTCGCATTTGTTTAGATTGAGTGACGTTTGGCTGTTTGACGTGTCTTTAATATTTAGTGAAATTCTCTATCATGATGTATACGAACGCCGAGATGACTGACATGCATTTCATATATGGATTTGCTGATTGCAACTCGTTAAAAGCTAGACGATTGTACATTGAACGATTTCCTGCCCGTAATGTCCCCAACCGAAAAATCTTCAAAAACATTCATCGGCGTCTTCGTGAAACAGGCTCAATGAAACGAGGTGGAGAACCAGGAAAATCAATGACTGCAAGAACGGTACAATTGGAACAGAATGTGCTGGAAATGATAGAGGAAGATCCTGGTAGTTCTAAGCGAAAAATTGTAAATACTTTGAATGTAAGCCGTTGGACAGTTTGGAAAATTCTTAAGGAAAATTTGTTGTATCCATACCGCATTCAACGCTTTCAAGCACTACTACCTGCTGATTTTCCTCCACGTATTGCATTATGTCAATGGATATTGCAAACATTAGTTCGCATCCCTCTATTCCTGACACAGATTCTTTTTACCGATGAAGCCAGTTTCTCAAGAAATGCAATAAGGAATTTTCATAATCACCATGTGTGGGCGGATGAAAATCCGCATGAGGTATTTGAAGATCGTTTTCAACATCAGTTCTCGTTGAGTATTTGAGTTGGAATTGTGGGTGACTATCTAATTGGACTGATATTTCTACCAGGAAGACTTACTGGCGTGGTGTACCGCGATTTTTTGGAAGCAACGCTGCCTGAGTTTCTGGAGGATGTACCATACGCGACAAGAATTGCAATGTGATTTATGCACGATGGTGCACCACCACGTTTCAGTTTGGTTGCTCGTAATTTTTTAACAGCGACATACGGAGATCGCTGGATTGGTCGAGGTGGGCCACACGCATGGCCTGCTCGATCCCCAGACTTAAACCCCCTAAATTATTTCTTCTGGGAATCTCTGAAGTCAATAGTTTACGCTGCTCCAATGGAGAATTTGGACGAGTTGCGAAATCGGATAATTGCTGGGTGAAACTCAATTAGAAACGACCCTGGTGTGTTTGAAAGACTTCGACAGTAAATGACGAGAAGATTGAATGCTTGCATCCAGGCTGGAGGAAGCCATTTCGAAAATTTATTGTAGATTGAGCAACTTGTACTTTTTGATAATGAAATGTTATTACTGCCGCAAATCTTATTCGCCCTGTATCTTCGAAACAAAGGGGTTTTTCAAAAATCATCATAGAACAAAATATTCTTAGAATAAGCAAAGCAATAACCCCTTGAATTTTTGTCGCATGTTTACCTAACACCCTGTATATTGTAATGAAATTTAGGCAACTTAAATAGCATCATCAGAATACAGGTATAATTAATGTTGACATTTAGAATTTGTAAATACTTGAAAGTACGATTCTATTATATCTGACTTAATTGATAACCTAAATAAATTGTATTTGTATTTAACTTTTACTGTTTTTTACTTGATTGTGTAAAAACATGGTACCTTAGATAGCTGTTTTTTTTTTTTTAGAAAATAACACACTTAAAGTAAGAAATAAAAATGTAACTTTAATGCTAAAAAAAAATCTTAATGAAACCCCCAAAACAAATAAAATTTAGCACAAATGATCAAATGGCTCTCCGTCAATCACTTAATGGTACTAATGTAACCGAGTATAAACACTTTGTGCATTTCGCTCAATGACTTCAGGAGTAATATGTTTCATTTCAGCGCGAATTATTTGTTAACTTGAATCATAGATAATAATGTGATAATAGTGTTTTCTTTTGTTGTTATGGTAAATTAATAGAGTAGGATTTTAATGTAATGGTTTTCATTGTAATTTTTTTGTAGTTTACTTTTTATTTGCTGCCTATTTATCGCAAGAGTACACTTTCGATGTGACGTTTGCCGTAATATGACTAAAATGCCTTTAATAACACTACTATGCACTTGTTAACAGCTTTATTTTGATTTACTAATACAAAGTGGAAAGTGCAAACCACCTATTACTTGCTTATAACCTAATGACTAACGACTATTATAACTATTGTATCAAAAATTTAATCCGTTAGATGGCGCTTGAAATTCCGCCAGATTTGACAAAAAACCGTCAAATATTTGAACTAGTTTGAACTCCATCCCTAAACATTTGTGTGTACAGTGACTTTCACATGCCAATTGGAAAAAAAAAATCGTTTGGAAACACCATCAGTTAATTTTTGATATACTTACAATGAGTATGGCAGTAGTTCCAAATGAAACTTACTGATTTGGTGATTTATATATGTATATATTAACGGAAAGAACATATTTCTCTGATTTCAATTCTTGAATTTAGTTGTTGATTTTAGACAAAAGAGGCGCTAAATTCAAATGAATTCGAACGAACTTTAATCGACTTCCAAGAATTTACCAGTGTATTAAATCATTATACGACAATGTTAAATGTTGCAATCCACATCAAAATCTTGGTATAATGTATATTATTACAAAAATCCACTGAAAATTAAGCTGGTTTTGCTAGTTTTCCGCTAAAAAATCCGCCAGCAGCCAACGTGCCATTCTACCGCCAAATGCAATGCTAATTTAAGCTAGAATTAGCGGGAAATCCGCTAAATTGGCGACACTGCTTATGACTACCAAAGTACAATCCAGAGATTTCTAAACCTAACTTCACACGAACAACAGCTTCCCAAAATGGCAGTTTATTATTGTTTACGTTCGTATCTACACAAATTAGTTTACTCATCGGTTTAATCTACATGATTTACTTGTTTTATTTATTTATTTTACGTATTTTATTAGTTTCGAATTACCCCTGCAGTTTTAAAAACATTTAATGAACTATGATATTCTTGTGTAAAAGGTAAGATCGGTGGCCAGTGACCACCACGCATTTACATACTTTCTTATATATTATATTGTTAGGTTTAAGTGAAATAACTCAAATAACCGTGAAAGAAGACACCAATGGGTATCATGTTGTAGTGCCAGTCACTCTCGCAAGATAAATTGTGATGCTAACCATGGTCGCAGCTTCTTGGGATTTCCAAATGAATCTAATATATATGACACGATAAGAATTAAGAAAGTACATGAATAAGAAGAACTATTATCGTTGTGCAGAGATTCCTAGGTCACATTAAATCAATTTATTTGTTAGATACACGTTTTAAGCTAGATTGCTATTTATCGCAATAACTAACGTAATTAATTTTATGTTCACTTTTTAAAATAATGTGATTTTGGTTTGAATTGCATTATACTGGTATAAATTTTAATCGCATTTATTCACATTATAGACAATTCAATATTATATAATCTACGTTTGAACTCTATCCACTTGTGTACCCCCGGACATTATTGTTGACAAACCAGTGCAGGGTCGGATGTTAGGAATGAAGTAGTCGAATAAAAAGGAACAATCTTTTGTATCGCACAGAACGATATAGTCATAACTCTTGAACCCTAATTAAAAGTTATTGTGTATTCGCGTCAGAAATTTGAAAGTCCCTTCCACCGAAGCTGTTGCATTCTTATTAATTTATTTGAGAAAGAACCACAACATATTTATTCATGGAAGAATATTTTACACTATAAAAATATAAACAAAGATTTATTTCAGAAAAAGGAAAGAATATGAACATAATTATCGTAAAACACTTGCAAATATATGTATCACTTAATCAAACATTATTTTACTGGAATTGTGTTTTTTTATTACTAAAAACTGTTTATAAATATTTGAACAACAAAATCAGAATAAAAAACGCATAAATTTGTGTATTTTTTTTAATCTATTTTTCTGCTTCCTTTAAAATATAAATTATTGCACACGTTTGAAAATTCCCGGCAACAGCTTTACAAAATGGCAGCTGGGCTGGAAGGTCATTCAGAACGCACCACTCAAGAACAATGTATTTTTGCGAGCTTGTCCTTAGTGTGTTATACTGTGGCCATATTTCTTAACCATGTTTCAATTAAAAAAAAAAAAATTAAATAAGTTCGGAATCTGAGAGACAAGTAACGGATAACAGCCACAAAAAAATTTAGAAACACTATGGCATTAGTTTTCGAGAAAAATATATATACATCTATAGGTAAAAACGTTTTCTCCATATGTATTCCATTAAGGAAAAACTCACTTCCGCTGATTTCCATTTAATTCTAATAAGAAAAAAATATAGCTCCGGAACATATTAATAATTAAAAAAATTATTTTAATATATTTTTTTATGATACAATCGCCATTTTTTTTATAAAATCATACAAAATATCGCATTTAATTAAAAAGTAATTCCTTGAATTAAAAAAAAAAAAACTTGGCCCATGAGGGGATCGAACCCGCGACCTTCGCGTTATTAGCACGACGCTCTAACCAACTGAGCTAATGGGCCTATTCTATCATATTGTCATCAAAATTCTAATTTAAATAAAGTAATAAAAAAAACGATAAAATTTTTATCTTCTCTAAACATTTCTTTTAGCTCTTAACAAAGAATAATAGTCAATCCGTTTATATTAAAGCGCTTTTATTGCGTACGCTGTAACCACCACAATTCCACCGCAATATTTACCACTCGTTAACCTATTGGAAAGTGGTAAATACATCTGTCAAATGAAAAACAGATGTAACACGAAACCTATCAGTGCGAAATACTTACACACTATAACACCGCTACGCAAACAAGCTGAAAACGTGTTCCCTCGACTACACCAAAAACGCTGCCGGCCGTTTAGTTTACTATCCAAACTTAATAACGGAGCTAGACGCCGCGCCGTATATAGTCAAAGCAGTCAAAGGCATGCCAGGGCCTAAGCGCTGATTGTGACGCCTTCACGCCCGGATGCCCAGCTTCAGAGAGGCGCCGGAATGGCAGCAGCAAAATTGCACCCGCCGGCCTCTGTAGGCGCTGCTCAACTTCTAAAAAGGAAGTCGCCAGCATCGGCAGCCAGGCATTGTTGTGGAGCGACCTCCGGGCGATGATTTCTCGTTTTCAGTTTTGAAGTTGTGAAATGTTTAGTCACAACAGACTGCCATATAGAGAGCAGGAAATCAAATAGAAGGCAGATTAAAGGAGAAAGTAAACCGTGGTAGGTGAAATCGGCCTTTGTACAGATTTGGTCAATATTTTTCTTTTTATTTATTCTTTTAAATATAACGAGAACATCACAGACAAATGATTTATTGTATTAAAACTACATTAAAACGATATCAATGGATACAACTTCTTCACACTTATTTTTACGCCATTACATTCTCTCTTAACCTACTACCAACCTTTTTATAAAGGAATTTAGCGCCAACTTATAAACATAGAAATGCCCATGAATTCTTAACATTTCTTTCGAAAATAGCTTTGTATTTTCCTATGTGCATGTTACATGATGGGTAATGTATTTTTACAATTTACCACGATCTCTAAGTTTTAAAACTAACACTGCAATAGTTTTACTAACAATATAACGAAAAATACTAAAAAAAAAATGCAGAATGTGATTTTACATAGTATTATAATTAGATATACAGGGTGAAAAAATGCAAGGTGTGGATTGCCTACTAGATGTCATACTGGGATTTAACTCCACTAATGCACAAACTTGAATTTCGACATCACTGACATTTTTCCCTAGAACATTTTTATTTTTCTTGTTGTAGTATAGATGGCGCTAATTGTAATGAAGAATAAGAGTAGCCACACAGTATATTACAGTAAGGACATGTTCGCAAAAATCCATTGTTCTCGAGTGGTCCGTTTTGAATGACCTTCAAGCCCAGCTGCCATTTTGTAAAGCTGTTGCCAGGAATTTTCAAACGTGTAGGATAATTTATAGTTTAAAGGAAATAGAGAAATAGATTAAAGAAATACACAAATTTATGCGTTTTTTATTCTGATTTTGTTGCAAATATTTATGAATAGTTTATAGTAATAAAAAACACGATTCCAGTAAAATAATGTTTGATTAAGTGATACATATATTTGCAAGTGTTTTACGATAATTATGTTCATATTCTTTCCTTTTTGTGAAATAAATCTTTGTTTATATTATTTTTATAGTGTAAAATATTCTTCCAGGAATAAATATGTTGTGGTTCTTTCTCAAATAAATTAATAAAAATGCAACAGCTTCGGTGGAAGGGACTTTCAAATTTCTGACACGAATACACAATAACTTTTAATTAGGGTTCAAGAGTTATGACTATATCGTTCTGTGCGATACAAAGATTGTTCCTTTCTATTCGACTACTTCACTTCTAACATCCGACCCTGCACTGGTTTGTCAACAATAATGGGGTGCACAAGTGGATACAGTTCAAACGTAGACTATATAATATCGAATTGTCTATAATGTGAATAAATGCGATTAAAATTTATACCAGTATAATACAATTCAAACCAAAATCACATTATTTTAAAAAGTGAACATAAAATTAAATAGGTTAGTTATTGCGATAAATAGCAATCTAGCTTAAAACGTGTATCTAACAAATAAATTGATTTAATGTGACATAGGAATCTCTGCACAACGACAATAGTTCTTCTTATTCATGTACTTTCTTAATTTTTGTCGTGTCATATAAATTAGATTTATTCGGAAATCCCAAGAAACTGCGATCATCGTTAGCATCAAAATTTATCTTGCGAGAGTGACTGGCATTACAACATGATACCCATTGGTGTCTTCTTTCACGGTTATTCGAGTCATCTCACTTAAACCTAACCAATATCATATATAAGAAAGTATGTACCTGTTAAAGCCACTGGTCACCGATCTTAGCTTTTACACAAGAATATCATGGTTCGTTAAATGTTTTCAAAACTGCAGGGGTAATTCAAGTAGTAAATCATGTAGATTAAACGGATGAGTAAACTAATTTGTGTAGATACGAACGTAAACAATAATAAACTGCCATTTTGGGAAGCTGTTGTTTGAAGTGAAGTTAGGTTTTAAAATTTGGACCCCTATGACTCATCCATTGTCCTTACTCTGGTTATGATCGTAGTTTCCAGCCTATTTTGTGCGAAATATTATCTGTTATTTGAATGAAATAGAAGATGCGCCATCTATGCGACAATTTCTCTACTACACATAAGGATATCTGCTCATCTGCTGTACTATATGGGGAGAAAACTGCTATACGACAATAAAATGTGATATTTATTTTTACTTCCATGCAAATATGTAGTTAAAAAATTAATAAATACTGCGCTAGCTTCAAATAAATCTACTAACCAAATTATTTGTTTGATTGAATACAGAAATATTTTTAATATTCCTAAATCAAGTAATAATTTAGTAACTGTAACCAAATGCATGAAAAATAGTTGAAAACAACAAGATCGTTTTTCCCATGTATAACAGTTTTAAAACCCTCAAACACCATATATTCTGCTGTAAAGTTCCTTGGCTTATAAGTAAATCAGCATTAACTGAAAAGATTTCAATTATCTCTGAAATTTCTTTAACCTCGCGTGAAAAATATTCACTTTTGTTCATTATTGTTCGTGTATCTGAGACTCATGCACGTGGGAACATGAATAAAACTAAAATATTTCCGCGTAAAAAAGCACTCAGCTTGAATACAGGTGCTTGCATTTTTCGTTAAAAGGTAAAAGTTTTAAATCAACGTATACATGCGTGTCCACGCAAATAAACCAAAACGTCCGGCTTTTTTATTTAAAATACTGTTTATAATTCAATAATATGATAACGTACTTAAAAGAAACTAAAATATGTTGTTAAATATGAAGATGAAAATAACAATATAATATGTAATGTGTATTGTCTTACTTAAACAGAAATTATAAAATATTAATCAAAACTAAATGCATTCCATTTAATTACAATTACTTTTCGTCGAAAAGCATGTACTTAAGAAGAAGATAGTCTTCCGGCAAAAAGGCACGCTACTTTCAATTAAAATAAACACTTTTCTGAGAAAAGGTATTCTTTTCGTTGAACACGATAAAAACCAAAAGTTATAACACTTTTCATTTAATGCAATTTCTTTTCTCGGTGTAGGTGATTGAGATATTTGCTCCTCAACGTCTGCTATATCTTCAACTGTTAATGATCTACCACTACTTTGTTTTCGGGACATAGACCTTAAGTTTGTTCGCGTCGCATGAACTATTTGCACTTTTATGCACTTTTTAGAACTTTTGTGTGCAAAAGTGTATAATAGTGCAAATAGTTCATGCGACGCGAACAAACTTCTTGTTTCACGAAATTTTAGCACTGATTCATGAATCAATTGCCGCAAACTGTCATATGTTACTGGAAAATTCTACAACACATGGCTGCAAAGAGTACAACACCATTCCCCATTTTCTCATTTTACACCATTTAACATAAAGACATTACGATTAATTGTAAACATGTTTCAGTGTCAATAAATCAATGCAGTACTCATTAACAGATGTATGTTGATATTTTGAATAAATAAAATCATGGCTTGCTAGAGGGTAAATTGAAGTGATCATATTGTACTTTTATACAAATATCATGTTGGAAGAATGAATTTAAATTAGACTCACCTTGAGCTTGTGAAGTTGCGTGTGAGGTCCATGAGCCTTTGTAGGAAGTATCTGCAAAGGAGACCATCAATTTAAATAACTTACTACATCACTTTTTCATTATCAGTATGAATGAAATAAAACGCATTTAGGGAAGATTAATTTAGCACCGTAAGAATTGACAATATGTATATGTACCGGCAAATAGCATGGAAAAATTCCCAAAAGTGGAACTCCTGCTCAAGTAATCTGGCGAGGGTTTTATATCCAACATGTTGGCGGTAGATTTTTCAATTTCCCGTTTCAACGCCAGTTGTGACAACTAAAGACAACACAGATTTTCGCAACGTACAAGAAGAAGGACATATCGCCGTACGATTTTTTTTTATTACTATTATGATCACCGCGTTTACATAACCTCACATTCACGCACTATTTTTACCGAACCGTTCCGAGTTTTTTTTTTGTTTGTTTCTATATTAGGACGTAGCAGGATGTTTTGGGGTGTCTTTCAGCAGTCCTGATCACCGTCATTCATCACGGCACATCGACGTATGCCACGTTTGTGACGAACAGAAAGTTTTTCGTGACGTCTCTCTATACCCCGTGCTGTATCGGGGGGTGGAGTTGGCCCTTCGCGGGAGCCAATGAGGGCGTTCGAATCGCGAGAATAGGAATACACCCCCGGTACATGTCGGGGTGCTTTCGGGAACGGGTGGGGGTGCCTGTCAGGTTTTGTCTGTCTATTTTATCACGTGGGCATACGTGGAAGGCTTATTAGTAGTTTTCCAGGGAAATAATTAATAGAAGGAAACGGGAAAGCTAAAGATAGAAGAGATTTTTTGGCATTTTTGAAAGGTTGAAGGACGTTGGGTACCCTTGAATAATATTGCAGTTTAGATCTATAAATGTATTTAAAGAAAATATATACAATGATGGGAATTTTGCGTTTTAAAAAAAAATATTTTGGTTTTGATAATATGTTATGTAAAGTAATTGCCGATACTTATTAATAGAGACCGGATTATATGCAAAGTGCATATATTTTATATTTTTTGCATATCTTTAATTATAGTCTATATGTAGACGTATTACACTAATTGAAGTTAATTAGCGCTAATTAGTGATTGCATATATTGCATATTTAGACATCTCTATCCATATTTTTACAAAAGTTGCATATATTGCATATTTAAGCTTTTTCTTATCCTTTCTATTAGTAAAAATTCCTAGTAATTCCTAATGTAGATCGACAACCGACAATTCTCAGAGCGATAAATCTTTTACATTGGTTTCTCTAATACTATTTTCCAAGAACTGCACGTGTTTGATTTCGCCTAGCAGAAGGGATGTGGTAAATACGTTTTATTATTATTATTAATTCCCAAATAAACTATTCATTCATTGAATATCTTTGAGCGAAACAGCATGTAATTGTGTTACGTTTTGAAATACTGTGCGTACATACAATGAGTATAGCGAACAAAATTTCTTTATAGATTAAGCCATATCCTGAACTGGTAAAGGATGGCGACAAAATATTTTGTCGAGCCTGCAGTAAACTGGTAAGTTTAATTTTACTAAAAGCTTTACAATTGTTTTTAAATTCTTTAACTTTTGATATAAAATGACAATTGTTGTTGTAGGTGTCTTCTGAGAGAAAATACCTGATTGATCAACATCCTAAAACTCCATCACATATTGGAAAATGTGAAAAACTAAAGCGATCCGCATGTGTGCAGCAATCTATATGTCAATGTGTAGCATCAACTTCACGAAACTCAGAACAAGAAGAATATAATACGGATCTATGTAACGCATTAATTTCCTGTAACATACCATTAGCAAGATTAAACAATGTTAATTTGAAATCATTTCTGCAAAAATATTTCAAACATAATATACCTGGCGAAAGTACCTTACGAAAAAATTATGTCACATCTTGTTACCAGCAAACAATAGCAGAAATTCAACAATTGGTAGGGAATAATTTTATTTATATCATGGTAGATGAAAGTACGGATAAGTGTGGCCGTTATATTGCCCACTTGTTAATAGAAATTCTTCATGAAGATATTGTAGGTAAATCATATATAATTTATTGTAAAGAACTTCAAAAAACAAATAATGTGACAATTGCCCAATTCGTTCAAGAAGGTTTATCAAATTTCTTTTTACGTGGAAGTATACCTTGTGAAAAATTTTTACTAATGTTGTCCGACGCTGCACCGTACATGATAAAAGCCGCGCAAAATTTAAATTTTTTTTATAGTAACATTATTCATACCACTTGTTTAGCTCATGGGTTCAATCGTGTAGCCGAAGACATTAGGAATCAATTCCCTTTGATTAATGATTTAATTAACAATATCAAAAAAGTATTTTTAAAAGCACCTTTACGAATCCAATATTATAAGGAGCGACTTCCCGGTGCTAAGTTGCCTCCTGAACCGATTATTACGAGATGGGGTACATGGTTAGAGGCTGCAATTTTTTTCGCCAATAATTTTGAAGGAATAAAAAATGTAATTCTTGAAATCACTGCTGACTGCATTGCCCTAAAAGCTGTAAAAAGATAGTAACATCAACAGAATTGCTACAAAACCTTTTGTATATTAAGTCAAATTATAGCTTTGTTTCAAGTTCCATTCGTAAACTAGAAACGCAAGGGATGTCGCTCTCGGAATCAGTCGAAATAGTAGACGAATTTGATATGCTATGTAAGAAGGTTAAGGGTACAATAGGTAATTCCATATACGATAAATTTAAAAAAGTGGTAAATAAAAATGCGGGGTATTTGAAATTGAAGAAAATTAAGAAAATTTTGGAAGGTGAAACCGTAAACGATTTCGACTTTAATTTTAGTTTAGAATGTATTGCAAAGTTAAAAATGCACCAATTACATCTGTGGATGTTGAAAGAAGCTTTTTTATTTCAAAACATATGTATTCTGATAGAAGACCAAACTTTCTTTTACACAATTTTAAAAAACATTTAATTATGAATTGTTTTAGAAATATGTTGTGAAAAAATTTTGTACAATAAAGTTAATGTTTAAATTTCTGCTCTTATTTATTTTATGTAAAAATTTTGCAAATCTATTAAAGATAGGTATAGGGAATGGTCATATAAAGTGATAGGGGATGATATTTACTTCCTAATTCCGAATTAAAATACAGGGTGTTCTATTTAAAAAAAAAAATTGAGTTTTCTGCATTTGAAAATATGTCACTTTGTTCCTCAGTTTTGAACACCCTGTATGTTAGAATGTAAAGTGTATGTACCATTTCTTAGGGTTATATCTGCATTCATAACATAACAAATTGGGAGTCTCTACTTGCAGTATTAACCGAAATATTAATTTCTCAATGACGCAATGATTATGACTAAAAAAAAAAGAAAAACTTAAATAACTCAAAAACAGCAACATGTAGCTATAGGAATAGCTAATGAAAACTGACGTATTTATAGTGGTAGAATCCAAAAATGAATAAAAAATTAGATCATTCTATTTAAAATAACAAAGTTGACATCCATTTCCGGTCAACCGGAAGTGATATTTTGGTTAAGGTATTTTGCATTTATAGCTCCAATCGAACAGATACTGGTGCCAAAATCTCAAATATAAGTAAATAATAGAACATCATAAACTTTTAATGAACCAGTTACGTGGAATACCCTGTATAGGTTCTGTCAACATAAATTGTATAACAAAAGTGTGCTTTCTGCTGCAAAAAAATGCCATAACTTTCGTTAACAATTTTGTGGGTAATTTTAATACAAGTTGTGCTCGTCCCTATATGTTCAACAACTTGTTGTGCGACAGTTTGACGTCATACACCCACAATTTGTACACTGGTGGTAGAATCTCTGAAATCAAGATTCTCTGCTCTGAAAAAAAGTTCATTTCCGTGACCCGTAACCAGTTGTTGATCCGGCTGATGACGAAGGTGTTTTGACTAATTCCACGGTCATAGCAATTTATTATATGAATGCCTGTGGTATAAAGTGTTGCAGCAAACGCAAAAGCAAAAGCTTCTCAAACAGGTAATTAAATCCCTTTTAACAACCTTTTTCCATCTTCTCCACTTTTATTGTCATCACTTTCCTTATATTCAGACTAGAAAACTCCGAAATCTTCAAAGGTTTGATGAGGAAGGTGACTCCGTAATCACACACAAATATCAACGCAAAAGAATCCCTCCAGCTCTGATAACTTTCCGAACTTGGTGGTGTTTTCTTAACTCGCGCGAAAGCCGCCGAGGGCGCTGCGGTACCGGAAACGTCTCCATGGCGACCGGCCAGCCACATCGATTGCCGCTGTCACTAGCGTGCGCCTTGTCTGACGAGTCTTCTACTCTCGTAGAACTGCCTACTCGATTTTCTCACCGGCATATTATTATTGTTGTCATAGAAATGCGGCGTAGAGAATATTACCTTTATAGATAAGTGGATTAGAATTCGCCTATTGTTTTCTGCCATTTCCGTTGTGATATTTTTGTCTATGCTAAAATAGAGGTTTTCTGTCTTCTTGTTTTGGATATACACAGAGATTCAAAATGATTGTCAAATCCGCTCCTATAGATAGTAACAGGGTGTAGGTATATGCCGCGTGTTTGTAATGAAGGTTTGAACTAAGTCAGTGTTGGAACATAAGAAAGTAAACGGATCTGTCATAAATAAGGAAAACGTAACCTGTATTTGAACTCGCATATATAAACGACTATGGATTGTGTTTCTGCTTGTAAAAATAAAATTAATTAATTTAACTTTATTAAATTATGATTTTACAATTCAGTACTAACTGGTGTTTAACTAAATTTATTTATTACTTTAAATTATAACATACAATTAGTATAATTATTAAGTGACTAAACTGCATCTCTCAGTTCTTCTATGGTATGCATGCGGTTTCTATAGATCCTATTTTTTAGATAGCCGAACATGAAGTAATCTAATGGGTTAGATCAGGCGATCTTGGTGCCATCTTTGTGCTCTAACGAACCTGTCAGCAAAAAACTGTTGAAGATATTGGTAGTTTGTCGAGCAGTATGTGCTGGAGCATTATCGTGCTGAAAATAACCTGCTTCAAGCTCATTTTCTTGTAACTCTGCAATAAACAATTCCAACTGTTGGTAACGTTGGGCTGTTACAGTTTCCTCGAAGAAAATTGGCCTATTATTCGTTGCCTGGACATAGCTAACCAAACTCCAACTTTTACGGGATGCAATTGCGTTTCTCGAAATTCGTGTGGATTTTCTGCAGACCAGATACAATAGTTTTGTAAATTAATATAATCTGTTAGATAAAACCAGGCTTCATCCGAGAAAAATGATTTGTTTAGTAAGTCATTGTCCCTTAAATTGTTATTAAACCAATGACAATATTCCAATCGCCTGTCGTGATCTAATGGTAATAATTCCTGTACCGTAGAAATTTTATAGGGATGAAAATGTAACTTTCTTTTGACAGCTCATTGCGCTGAAGTGTATGATAAGCCTATAAAATTATAAAATGTAATAAACTATTTCACTTAATGTTAATATTGATTTTTTACCTGTTTGTTGAGCTATTACCACAGATAAATTCCCTTATTTTCTTACAGCATTCAGAAATACTATTGTTGGTGATATTAGATGTAAATATAAACGATTTGAAAAAAATTATAAGATGAATAATCGAAAGATGTTATAACACGCACGCCAATGTCGCTAAATGTCAAGAAAATTCATTTAATGTATGAAATTTGTATGTAGCTAACTTCACTCATTAAATTGGTAATAAGTATAGATAAATTTTTTCGGAAAACAGTTTTTTTCTTACGACAATCATTTTGAATCACATGGTAAGTCAGATACCAGTCATTGTAATAATTCTTACAATTTGATATTGAATTTATTGGAAGACCAATTGTCTAATTAATTCTAAGACCCATTATCTTAGGTTAGGTTTGGATTAGGGTTGCCGACTTCTTTCCAGGGGCGGCGTTGACGCATTTTGCGCCCCCTGCAAATGTCTAGCATCGCTCTCTTATCCTTAAAGTTAGGAGTCAGAAAGTAAAAGCCAAAATGTGGGATTCTTTAAGCAATTTTATTTCTTCAATGTTCTATATATAATAATGGAGCAAAATTATATGTATAAAGTGGCCTGTTCAATAAAACTACTTTTTTTATGGCCTCAACATTTAATAATTTATTAATGACTTCTTCAGGAGGTAATCTACAACATTATAACAAGATGTGAAATAATAATGATGAAAATGAAAAATCAATAATATTTACAATTTGAATATAAAAATGTATAATAAAATAGTCAAAAAACCTTTTGGTCAATATTATTGTAATATTTATTGTGATATTCAGTGGCGGCTGATACTAAAGGCACCAGGCACTGCCCACCAACCACAGATAAACACAGAAAGAAATTCGCATGTAATTTTCAGTGCATTATTCTATTTTATTGTTTTTACGTATTTTTATAACGATGGTATCAAAGTTTCCTTCCGCACCACAGACGCTAGCGCATATGCGAACGCTCAAAACTATGTTCCGGGCACTATTTCCGATGTACCTATTTCGAGTATGAATCGGACGACTCCGTTTATCTTCGATACATGCACTTATATGGTCGCTTTGGGGCACGCAATTTCGTGTCTCCAGTTAACGTCTTGCATTCATTGTGACTTGCATTGTTTTCAACGCGTACCGCGCATGTGTGATTTCAAAGGCTTGAAGTGACGTTTATTTATTATAATGATGGAAGTTAATTGAGTGCAAAATCTTTAAAAAAGAAAAACTCGCTCTCACTTGAGGAAACACTTTCTAATTTAGAAGAAAGGAAGGCCTATTCCTGATCTTCAAATAAACTGCACTTCCACAAGTAAAACTCGAACTTACAATAGAGTATTTAATAAAAATATGAGTGGATGTGCGGATGTTCACTAAGAACTAAACTATTTTGTTTTATATGCTTAATTTTTAAGAAATGGAAATAAACAAGGGTTAAATGATTTAAAGCATATCGCAAAAAGGGCAAAGAAACACGAAAATTCCGTTTCTCACATGAATGCATGCGTGGATTTTAATGTTCTAGGCAAAGTGGACATACGTGAATAGTTACACAGTGCTTATTTGCGACATAAAATTAAGTACAACGAAGATGTGGAAAAAATCGTCATATTTTGCGTCGGTTAATTATGTGTATAAAAAACTGTGAAATCTTATCCTATGTTGGACAGCGTAAAACTGAAAAGTAAACTTTCAGTAATTTATGAGCGCAATGACATGTGTGACGTAGGTATAGGTGGTGTTCTGCCACTTTTAGTGTTTATAACAGACAAAACCTAAAAAAAGTTTTGACGGAAACATACAGACTGTTCGATATTATTTGTACAACCTCCATGTCGACAGCAGAATGTGAACGATGTTTTTCCACTCTCAAACGCATTAAAACTTTTCTGAGAAGCACAATGTCAGAAGGTCGTCTGAACGCATTTTCACAACAAAGTCATAGACGTCTTTTCCAGCATGAAAAATAGGAAAATGGTTTATATACAAAAAAATAGGCAAGTTCTTATTTTGTGCCCACCCTCTTTCATAACTCACAGCCGCCACTGGTGATATTTCTCTAGTAAGTTTAACTTGTTGACAAAAAAGTTTTTTGACTGTTCCACATTTCTAAATTAAAATAATTTATTATTTATATTTTCATTGTTATTGTTGTAGATTACCTCCTGAAGAAATAATTAATAAATGACGAAATACTGAGGTCATAAAAAGGTAGTTTTATTGAATATACTTTTACTATTACCTATATAATCTGTCTAAATGTAATCCAATGTACCTGCGAATCGGATTAAACTGAAATAAAGAACCATAAAATGTGAAAAATATTATTTATATAAAAAACAACAAAAAGTTATTGTCAGTACTGCATTTTATTTGTGTAGAAGTTTTGTGGAATTTGATTGAAAAACGTCGGAAAAAATCTAGGTTTGAAAAATGAGGCAAAATTATTATAGAAAAAAATTGTTGAATAAAAAAATCAATAATTTTTTTTTTTATTGAAAAACAAGTGCAAAACATAAAATGAAGCTTCTCCTAACTGCCCAATGCTGATTCGAAGGATATGCATAAAAATTTAACTTCACCCACAAAATATTTACTGACCTACCAAAACTAAGGTTGAGAACTACTAATAGAGAGCGCTATTATAACAGTATATGCTTTAGATATAAATTCAATAAAATAAGTTATTCATTTCCCCATGTATGAAAGCAAATCCATTATTCGACAGCATGAAATCTTCGCATCTCGTGGAGTAAAATAGACCACTTCAATGTCAAACCGTGAAGACCAGTGAAGAGGAAACTATAAAAGCAGCTATACAGCGAAAAAAACAAGGCAATATAATACCATCGTATATGGAAGAACTGAGAAGAAAAGCGAAATACCTATCAGACCTGTACTCTCTATTCTCTCAGAGCGTCACGTCTGCTGTCGTTCAACAATAATACGGAGGGATAGTTGTCCCGGCCGCCTGTCCCATTTGTCCCACTTATCTCACTCGTTGATGCTGCGACTCTTTCAGTTCACCACCAGCTATCGGCGAATAACGGTGCGAAAGAACACTCCAGAGACAAGTGACTAATGAATGGCTGGTGCAATTGGAGTAATTTTCACGACGCCACTTTCTACACCTTTTCGTATCTACAGGTGAAAATCAGTAAAAATCTTTTTACGCTTATACCGGGCTTCTTTGTTTTCTATTACACATACAGTTTCCCTATGTGTAGCGTTATAAAACAAATTGTCAATGCATTGATAATTGGCGAGTAGGCAACCAGATATACCTCCATCTAAATCACTTGGTTTGATTGAATTGACGTATGACATATTCTGAAATTTTACCATTATTTACCAGTTTTACTGGTAATCTTTTTGTTGTACACTGCTATGTGTCTCTCTCTCGTTTATTTTTATACGCTGCAATTTATTTTCAATTCTTTTTAATAACCACTGAATACTTCTTTGACAATCTAAATCTCTCGACAAATTCCTCAACATTGCAATTGTTAAATAGTTAATACGAAGCCTCCTAATAGTATATTGCTTGTCACGATCAATTATTTCAACTAGGTTGACTAAAACTTCTCCCATGTACTCTTCAGAAGTCCTCCAATATGTGCATACTTCTCGTTCATAAATAATTTCAAACTTGTAAACATAACATAGCTTTTTGGTTGTATCGACAACATTCATACATTTTCCATGTCCTATTAAGCTTCTACTAGTGACTGTTAGTGACGGATAGTCACTCTGCTAGGGCTTGTTGGCTTCTTCAACCATTCAATTACATTTTATGAGAATAAACTGGTTTAATACGTATTGTTGTGGTCTGGCACCCCGGTTTTCGCAAATTTAATTTTTTTTCTTGTTCATTCCGACTTGCCTTTATCAATGTTTCGTGGGAGTTTCCACAAATTCAAATATTTTATTTTGTATAAGAGTTAGTTTATGAGTTAATTGTTTAAATTATTTATTTAAATGTTCAGTTTGTTTAATATTGTGTATTAATTCACTCTTTAATATATTTTTACTTGCTCATGTTGTTCATGTCCTTCTTAGAAGTTTTCTTCTATGATCTTTGTGCGTTGCGCCGCACGCAGCTGTTGTTTATATGTATACGACTGTTAACCTTGTAAGACTCAGTTCTGAGATTGACACAAGCGTGTAAGTATTTGTGTTTTTGATTTCATTGCTGCCATTTTGTAATTCATCTGATTTAAAGTTTTGTTTCGTTTAATTTGTTTTTATTTCGTCCATTCGAGGAACTCGTTTAATAATAATTGTTATTATATTCTTGGTACACAATTTAGATATAAGATCATTTATTATTTTTAGTTCTGGACGATATTTTTATTTTAAAGAGTTAATTTTTTCGTTTTTAATTTTGTTGATTTATAATTTATTAATCACCTCGGGTTGGGTGAATGGAAGCTTTGTGCTTGTATGTAAGTTCTTCTTTTGTTAATTTAGTTTGTTGTAATTTTGAAACCACGTGAATTTTTGTTATAAAAAGGACTATCTTTCTGAACTAATTTGTTTTTTTTTGCTTTGTTAGAGGATTTAGCATTGTCCCTTTGTAATTTAGAGTTTAATGCAGTTTTAGATTTCGGCCAGAGCCCTGTGCTCATGGTTTTTTTTCTGCTGAATATTGTAATTAACATTTTTTTTTCTTTTTTTATTATAATAAATTATTGATTGTTATTAACGGCATTCTAATTTCTGTTCTTTTATTTTTGATTAAACCTTTTCAAATTTTTGGGGTAATTTAAAGAAAATCAGATTTCTTTTTACTTTTCGTGATTAGTTTTAATTTGCAAGGGTTACCCTGAGTTAAATTGTTCTTTTGCGCCCTTTTAAAAAAATTTCCGTTGAGCTAGCTAATTTAATTTTTCATTTTTAATTCATTTTGTTATTTACATCGACTTCAGCAGAACCACTAAATATCTGCTATCTCTTGAAATATTTGATTTTATTTGAAAGAGTGCAAATGTCAAAAAAATCAACGAAAATGGAAATATCTCAAAAACGGTCGAGTTTAGAGATAGGGAACCTTTATATAAACTAGTTGCAAATGACTCGCCAAATCCATTGGAGCGATAAAAATTGTATCATTCCATTTAAAATAAGAAAGTTGATATCAACACCCTGTATACCGAAAGTGCTATAAAGTTGAAAATATTTTCTTAAATACACACAGTAGGTCATGTCTACACTGCAAGTTTCAAAATCAAATTTCTACTAGAAGTTCAAAAAAATCTAATGTCCCAGTTCGGTGGGACACTCTGTATATTGAATACGACATCACGTTATTTATATGAGATAAACTTGAAATAAAATTCAGAGTAGAATCAAAATTTGAAATAAAAACACTACTTTCAGTATAAGGAAACATTACCGGAAGTCGAAAATATATTAACTAAACTGACCTACACTCGCAGATTTACCATTCTTTACTTCTTTACTTCTGCATATGTTTGTGACACACATTGTATATGTTTAAATCCACCACAACCCTGCACAAAATCAGAAACACATGACGAAAGACACACATTTAGTCTCAGTCAGTGGTGAGAGGTGTAATTTTGTCGAGTACCACGTGACGCTATTCCTATTCCCGATAGTCGCAATTTACAGACGTGAGAGCATCCTCCGGTAGATATTTTTCCAACTGCGATTCCAGAAAACCTCTCCCAGCCGCTAGATTACCGTCATTACGTCGACAAGATGGGCGGAAAGCTGTCAACGCTCTCTACATTGTACTACCTTCGAAATGTCATTCATTCAACATACCAGAGGCATGCGAATAGTTACATAAATTCATAAATTTATAATATAATTGTAATTACGTATTAAACTACAGGTAATTAGTATATTCTAATAGGTATAACTAAAATAAAATATAATTATATACTACACTTAACCGCAAAATTAACGCACCACTCTGACTTTTGGTTTTATTTCAAGAAATATTATATATTTTCCGATTCATTAATATTAGTTATAATAATTTGTTCATTATTACGCCTTTTGTAGGTTTTTGTCTGTATTCTTTATTTAATTTTGAAATCATAGCAGCTTTTCATGAGGGGCTTGTTTTTCAAGTAAATAAGCCTCACTTCTAAAATAAAAGTAGGCATTGTTTTTTAATTGTTTTACCAATTGATAAGATAACTGTCATTCGTGGAATACATATGTTTGCGATGGAACGTGCTAGACGAAATTTAAATCGTGATGAATGTGTTCAAATTGTAACTTTGTCCAATGAAGGACTAACAAATCGCGAACTTGGTAGAAGATTTGGCGTGGCTCATACAACGGTCGGTAGGTTCTGCACAGATTTGTAGAGACCAACGATTACGCTAGACGACGTGGCCAAGGCAGGCCACGAGCTACAAATGCGGTGAGGATCGATTTTGATGCTTCGAGCACTTCGGGAACGGTTCACTACTGCACGAAGTCTCCAAATACAACTAAGCGCGGTTCATGGCACTGCTGTTAGTCAAGATACCATAAGAAGAAGACTTCGTACTCAAAATTTACGACCTCGGGCAGCAGCTACTGGTCCCAGATTATCTGCAAACCACCGAAGAAACAGATTGGCTTTTGCAAGAAGGCATGTGGATTGGGAAATCCATCATTGGGAGCAGGTGTTATTTACGGATGAGTCACGGTTTTGCCTTGTAAGTTCTGATCGTCGTCCAAGAGTGTACAGAAGGCCAAATGAAAGATATTCCGCATGTAACATTCGAGAAACCACATTATACGGAGGCGGTTCAGTAATGGTATGGGGTGGAATATCTTTAACAGCTCGCACGGAACTTTTTATCGTTGATGGTGGACGTCTGAATTCTGAACGATACATAACAGACATTTTAGAACCTTTTGTGATACCTTTTGCACCTTACATTGGCGATGGGTTCATTCTTATGCAGGATAATGCGAGGCCACATGCGGCACATATTGTTACTGAATATTTAAATTACGTTAATATTCAAATCCTCGAGTGGCCAGCCTGTAGTCCAGACCTGAACCCAATCGAGCATCTTTGGGACATAATGGACGGAGATTAGAAGTCAGTATCCACAACCTAACAGCTTAGACGAGCTGCGACAAAGTCTTATTCGCGTATGGGACGATATCCCACAAGAAACCATCAGATCTCTAATTGAAAGTATGCCACGACGATGTCAGGCTACAATAACAGCCAGAGGTGGTAACACTAGTTACTGATAACCTAAATACGGTTCAAAAGAAGTTATCTTTGTGTTCGTAATAATAATGATCATTTTACATGATCTTGTTAAAGAAGTCATATTTTCAGTTTTTGTTTATTTCCTACAATTCATTTAAGTCAAACTTATTGTTATTATCGAAATAATTCTGCTTGTGTATTCTATTCTTAATATGTTTTTCAAAATGTATGATAATTTTGACTGTAATTATAATAAATCGAAATATATAAATGGTGCGTTAATTTTGCGGTTAAGTGCAGTTTCTAATTGAAAATATAGATAAAAAAAATACCATCCAAATGTCTTACAATTTGTATTTTCTTTTTTTTCTATTACACATACAATTTCCCTATGTGTAACGTTATAAAACAAATGGTCAATGCATTGGTAACTGGCGAGTAGGCAACCAGATATACCTCCATCTAAACCAGTTGTTTTGATTGAATTGACGTATGAATATTCTGAAAATTTACCATTATTTAGTATTTTTTATTATTTATTCATTATTAATTATGGTATTTAAAACCCGTAATAAAAGTTATTAGTTCAATAACTAAAATAATTGATTTTTCAGTAACTACAAAAATTATGTACATACTGCTGTGTACTGAGTATTTCAAGAGATAGCAGATATTTAGTGGTTCTGCTGAAGTCGATGTAAATACAAGGACGTAGCTATAAGGTGTTATAACAATAATCACTGAATCACATACAGGGTGTTCAAAAAGACGCCTCCAATGTGGATACCTTTAAGCTAATAAAACTTTTTTCCTTCAAATGGGACATGGCATTTTTTACTACAGCATTGAATGCAGCGTAAAATTCTACATCGATTCATATGAGGGTCTCATATACCTATTCTTAATAGTTTTTGAAGTATTAACATTTCTTGCAAAAAATTGCTAAAAATATGCCTAAATTCTAAGTTTCAACCAAATAAAATAAGTTTTTTACTACAAATCACTCCGTACATTATTTGCCTAACATATTTAAATATTTATGTTTCAGATATCTAACGTTCACTAGTTTCTTACAAATAGTAATGTCTTTTAGTTATAGAGAACCATTAATTATTACATATTAGTAGGCCGTGAGATGTGCTAAAAAACAAGTGATATCCATTGTTGGTAATTTACCAAATTGTGCAGTGATAAACCTATGCAGTATTTACAAGTCACATCTTTTATAGTAAGTCCTAATGCTGTCAACTCCTTCACAAATTTTCTTCTAACCAGTAAAATATTGTAAATCGATAGAAATAAGAAAAACATTGAAAGTTACATATACAAATAACATTTTAGATTTATTCTACATTCATGAAGAATGTAACAATAATTAGATACCTACACTTATTTGCAATGAATAAAAACCTCAAAAAAAAAATGTATAAACAGAAATTAAAGCTATTACCAGTTGGAAAATGGAAAATTATTATTACTCACTAATTAGCTGTTCTAAATCGATCATTTTATTATTATATACGACATGTTTCGGCCCAGACCATCATCAGGCATCTAAGAAAATAAATTTGTTTACAAAGTGCATTATCATTTTTATAACTAAGTAATTATGTTGAAACTTGCAAATGTCAAATCTGAATGAAACAATAAAATGAAGTCGATAGTTTAGAAATTTTAAAGTAATGGAAATATTAAAATTGTATCGTAATTTTTTTTTGTTAATTTAAATTTAACTTTGAATTTGAGGGAAAATTGTAATATGAATTGGAAGACCTTCCGCTTAATGTATTGTATATTGGGCTTAAAGAGATACTAAACAAACGATGATGTGTTTGAATATATAAAGTAAAGATCAGTATTTAGGTTTTAATCTTAACTTTAGGATTTTTTGACTGCGTTATAACATGGTTTAATAAAAATGAATGAAACGTGGTTCTAGCTAACCTTCGCTGTCAAAATTGTGTTATTTTTAACTGAAAATGTATGCATAAACCTTTAAATCAACGTGTTGATACTAATTTCAAACTCGCTAGGTCTGTACTCACTTCTACAGTTTGCGATTATAACAAACTTTATTATAAAACCTTTACGGTATAGCGAAACAATGCCCACCCTAAATCTCACTCAATTTACATGCATGCGTCAATACCTACAGGTCCCATATTAAAACTATAACATTATAAAGAGCCACCCCGTTTGTTCGTTCCTTTAAAGCGAAACGCGAACCACTCGAAAGCGCTCGAGCACTCTCCAAGCCGTGACCCATTAAAACGTCTCCTTTTTCTTCTATTGTACCCAGCGGCGTACCACTCGACTATACACCGTAGATGGCGCGCACAACCGTCTCGGTCGAAATTTTTCGAAACCCACTCACGGCAAAACACCAGAATAGTGGCGACGTCTGGTCACGTGCCGAACGAAATGCCACGTGACTGTGCGATACGACCGAACAACTCCGGCATACTTATCACATTAATAAAATCGTGCCGTTTCGTGTGTGCCAAGCGGACACGGTTAGATATCCGCTCTGTATACGGTTGTCCTTTTCTGCGAACTTGTGTGTATGTGTGTGTGTATCGGGCGCTTATTTCGCATGAGTAACTCCGAATGCGATGCTAGATTGCGGCGCGTTTTGGCGCGACGACAAATGGAAATGTTTTCGGACTATGTCAAAGCTTCGGTAATTTTCGGTGATTTATGGTGATTTCGAACCTTTGTGTTTTCCAATAATACTGGTTCTGAAAGGGAGAGGGATGAACCGCAGCCAATGTGATGGGAAAAAAAATGTAGAAAAAGAGTGAAGGCCGTGTTCTAATGTCAAATAGTGCTGTTAAAATCTTTGTTGTATTTATTTGAAGAATTAATAAGGCCAAATTTGCTTATTTGACATTAGGACATGGCTTTCACTCTGCAGGATGTTCAGCGAGTAATGGGACAACGTGATATCTTAGGCCGATTTAACATTATACGGAATTTAGTATGAAATTTTGTATAAGATTTTATTTTGAATTTATAAAGAAATTTACCATGCATGTCATACATAAAAAAAAAATATATCTGAAAATTGGTACAAAATATTTGAATATGTCTGTTTGATATTTACCCCTAGTCCTACCAACGTTTTATCGTAACGTGTCCTACCAAGGTGTGCCTCACAGGCACACATCTATTTGTACACATTGTTGATGTAAATAATAGCAAAATATGCATTATTTATTTCATGTAGTAGGTATACAGTAAGATTAAAACATATAGAAAGAATATTGTGTGTTAGAAGATATAATTTAAAAATAGTACAAGATAGTAAAATATTTGAAAGTTATTTATGTAGTTTGCAATTTGTGCACGTGAGTATTTTCTCTGAATGTTCACCACAAACCGTTTACTTACACTTATCACATAACTGTGTTGACATTCTGCTTTTCTTTGATGGGCAAATATAGCACCGTTTTCGTTTTCTTACTTCTCGAGCCGAAGACTCCCCTGTGGTTGGTACTTGATTCAACGTAGTTTGTATCAATGAAGTATGACTTTTATGCAAGCCACACACCAAAGGCCACCTATTAGTTTTGCGTTTCACTGAATATGTATGTACCATCTGATCAAGTGTATCCACCCCTCCTTTCGTGGAATTGTAGTACTTATGGATTTCAGATTATTTTTATTTTCCTCATCAATGTGGAGTCGTTGTGCATTGTAGATAATAATATGACACAGCGATTTTTCTTAGGTACATAAGATACCAAAGTCATTGTCTTCTGAAAACTAAACAAGTTGCTTTCAATATTCCGTCGCCTGTGAGGTAAAAAATTTGGTAGTATGCAGCGCTTATTTTTTCTGAGCGTTCCTACACAAGTTAGGCCTTTGGTAAGCAAACTGGATGTAAGCTCGTAGCTGGTGAAGAAGTTGTTGAACGTAATATTCCTTTTAGTTCTCAGAAAAGGTTCACACCTTTTCTTCTTCACCACCTTTTGCGCTAAGTTTTCTGCTCTGTTGAGACCTTCTTTTCCTAAGTACGGTATACCTCGTAACGGATAACTAGTTCCACTATCGCATATCCACCAAATTTTCATACCGTACTTATCTGGCTTGCTTGGCAGGTACTGTCGGAAAGATACACGACCTCTAAAAGGCACCAGTTGTTCATCGATGGTTAGATTACTGCCAGGAAGATAATATTTCAGTAAGTTTGTATTAACACGGTCCCACAGGTCTCTAATTGGTGCCAACTTGTCCTTTTGCCTTCGGAGGGTTCTGGTCGCTTTATCGTCAAAACGAATAAATCTTAGTAATTGAGTAAATCTATTTCGTGACATACACGCTAGATAAACAGGATTTCCATATAAAGGATTCCATAGCTCATTATAGTCCACCATTCCTTGTTTATTTCTTCCAGCAGTAATCAAAAGGCCCAAGAAAGCACGGATTTCAACGTCGTCAACTGGTTTCCACAAATCGCCAAGAATACGAACAGCCTCCTTATTAGTGAAAGTAACCACAATATTGGTATTGTGGTTACAGTATTATGATACGGTTATTGGTAACCGTATCATCAAAAAACAAATTGAATGCGTCACAAGGAGTATCAACATGCACTCCAGGTGGGAAGTTTCACTTTGTTCAAAGCTGTTGTAATTATGTTGTGTGCACGTGTTTTTCCCTTGGCAATCGGCGTGACATTCCACTCGGTACCATCCTTTCCAATAAAAGTTTGCGAATGGCCGGGCGGTTCATCATTAGCATCACTATCGTCACTTCCTTCTTGTTCATCGCTTTCTTCACCGCCAGTTTCTTGATAATCCGCTTCACTAGAAGAGGTTTCGTCATTTGGCTCTTCTTCATCTTCACCATCATTTACATTCCTTCCCAAATCCTCATCACTTTTTTACAATGCATCGAGCAACTCCTTTTCAGTTAGTGGCCGGCGTCGGTCAGTCAACCAATCGGTCATACTTTCTGCATAAATTCAAAACCAAATAAGCATATAAACAACAAATCTATTTTTACTGGGTCAATCAAAACTTTATTTGCTTACCTGGTCTATACTATACTCTCCACTAGGTAAAAGAAATAAAATTAACCAATAGACACCTAAAACGGCCAATGCGTTCGTTAGCAAAGTCACAAATACACTGATAGCAATGCAGTTTGTAAGCTGACTGTTTTAGCAAAACGCATTTAGGGAATTCCCTTCATATGCAACTGGAAGTTCTTACATACAAGGGGAAAGTCCCGAAATATAAAGCATATCTTATTACGGGGGATTTACCCACATACCTAGTTTTAAATAACGTAGCAATGCATTTTATAGTATAATAACAGTATGTGCCTCAAAGACACACCTTGGTAGGACGTGTCGGTAAATTATGTTTAATTTTTTTAGTAAACAGGAAAATATTTTTAAAAAATTTTATGTCATTCTGTGTTAAATAGTTATTTTGAGAATACAAAAATCCTCCAGTCTGTGGGCAGTTAACTTACAAAGTTCCAGCAATTTCAAAATCAATTGTGCCTCAAAAGCACACCTTGGTAGGTTTAGGGTTAAAGTAAAAAAATTAGTATGAAAAAAGGATAATATTACCGTAAAATGGCTGACCAAGAAGAATTGTTGTTGTGTCTATTATCTTAAAATGCTACTGTGATAGCTAGTCTACTTAAAATAAAAAGAAAACGACAAATTAATAAAAGTCGGCGCTCCCGTAAAATATGGTGTAAAAATTGGTTAAGTAGGCGACATGAAGGAAGGGGAATTTTAAATTTATTAAATTGCGAATTGAGAACTGATGATCCTTTGTCTTACCGAAATTTTCTGAGATTATGCGATGGGCAAACTGACTATTTACTTGCCTTAATAGAAAATGATATAAAAAAGCAAGATACATTTTGCAGAATGTCCATACCTGCTAGAAGCAAGTAAGTAAACATGCGTGAAAGTAAAAATAACACAAAAAGATTACATTTTACACTTTCAGATTAGAGATTACACTACGCTTCTTGACAACTGGCGAAACATATCATTCATTAATGTATAGTACACGTGTACATGACAGTACTATTTCTAAATTTATTAATTAGATCGATCTTGATAGCACCATAAACACTTACATTCGTGCGACAAATACCGACATAACCTATTGTATTTAGCCAATGTCAAATACAATTCACACATTGCGCGCGCGCATTTTATTCGTAAAGTTTATAGGAAAATAGAACAGGTTCTAAATATTTAGTACAAAATTTCGTGCGAAATTTAGAAACAAATTTTTGTGTTAACACTCTTTCATATATTTAATCGCAAATTTATATCAAAATTTTATACTAAATTAAGTATAATGTAAAACGGGCCTTAGGAACGAATGAAGATTTTAAAATTGCGAAAACAATATACATTTCAATTGAAATGAGCGTACTGTGATTTATATAAAATTCCGAAACCTGTCAGTTGTCATATCAAAGGGCACAATTTTTAATCCCAAGTAACACATTTAGTCACCATGACGTGTTTGTTACCTTAAAGCATATGTGGGCAACAACCGGCCCACTGTAAGATTTGATGCGGCCCGCGAGAGATTTTGAAAAACCCAAACCAATTAAAAAAAAATATTACACTAGATACTTACTTATACTCACTCCAAATGAGGAAGATCGAGTGATATGGTGTTTCTCGCTTGCTCCTGCGGAATCAAGAGAGCGAGCAAGCCGAGTGGCGGCGATCATCAAAGAGTGAGGCGGCAAACGTCAAAGCCTTTGATGTTTGCCGCAACAAAAGATTATAGCTTCTCAAATGTTCTACACTAGACGATTCTAGATGATTCCTTCATTTTGCATATATAAGCGGGTGGATGGCCCTTAACTATAGTTCAGTTCTATTTGAGCTATCGAGGCGATAACAAGCGGTATCCTAGCGAACTGCTAGTGCTGTCAATTTGCTTTGTGACTTTAGAAATGATGGCTAATGATATAAAAACAACTTTGACTGACCGTATGGCTGGTTTTGAATCATTTTTCATACCATTAGACTACACTGTAAAAAATTACAGTAATTTTGCCATGGTAAATCAGGAATATTACATGTAATAACGTTGTGAATTTACCATAATAAATCATTAAAATTTTGTTTTACATGTTTTTTCTAGGATATTTAACATAGAAAAAGAAATTTCGGTAAAATTTATAGCTTTTTCATATAAGTTTAAGATGTAACAAAAATTCAAAAGAAAAATACAGGAAAAAATATGTACAATTTTGTATTTACTCTCAAAATTTACTTCAAAGTGTAAAATTGACATTTTTTTTTTTGGGGTATTTAGTGCACTTTAAAAGTAATTTTACTAGTGAACTATTAATTTTGCTGTAAAAATATGAGGATCTTTTATATTTATTTGTTTTTACTTGAATTTTCGGGTAAAACTATAGATATCATGGAAAATACGAAATTCATACGCCGCAATGTGATTGGTTATTGGATTATTTATCTGTGCGCGTAGGTTCTATTAGTTTGTCGAACTTATTATTGGCTCAATGATATCATGTACGTCACAAATAATCGTAGGTTTCGCGTAAGCGTGTTCATTCTTGATCCCTGGTTGAGCGATTCAGTATGACCTATTAGGTGCTATAAAAGAATTAGGTAAATTGCTTGCTCTCTTTATAAAAATACATATGAAAATTACTTCAGTGTTCGGTAAATATAGAGTTCATATAAATATTACATACGAATTTTACAGCACAATCTTTGAAAAACACATCAGCATGTGAAATTTACTAGATAGTAGAAATTTTACCTTATGAAGCAAATTTATCTGTAAAATTATAGGAAACTTTGTTACCAACGATTTTACATGTAATTTTACTGCAACTTTTTTTACAGTGTAGAGCACCGATTTGTCTGACACAACTCAACTGGCTATATTTATTCAAGGTGTTGATAAAGAGTTCACTGTTACTGAGGAATTGCTTGCTTTACAGCTGTTAAAAGGAACCACTGCAGGAGAGGACATTTTTAATGAAGTTGAAAAGGTATTCACAAGTTTTAGTTTGCCATGATCAAAATTAGTTGATGTATGCACAGATGGTGCACCTTCTATGGTAGGCTTACGTAAAGGTTTCATCGGAATTTTGTATGAAAAAGCAACTGAATTAAATGTGCAAAAAGATGATTTGATAGTCCTTCAGTGATTGCATTATCCACCAACAGAACTTGTGTTCTAAGTCCATTCGACTCCAGAATGTTATGAATGTGGTAGTAAAAACCATCAATTTTATTCGATCCCGAGGGCTTAACCATCGTCAGTTTAAGGCGTTTTTGGATGAAATATCAGCCGAATATGACGACGTAACACATTATTGTGAAGTCAGATGGTTAAGCAAAAGAAAAATGCTGAAACGGTTTACGAGCTTAGAATGAGGTAGCAGATTTTATGCAAATAAAAGATAAACCACTATCTGAATTGAGTGACCCAAAATGGATATGTGACTTAGCATTTCTGGTCGACCTTACAGGCCATTTGAATGATTTAAATTTGAAACTTCAAAAACAAGGACAGTCAGTAAATGATTTGTACAGCCGTTTGAAAGCGTTTCAAAACAAAATCCGCTTGTGGGAGGCACAATTGCTGTTTGGTAACAGTTACCATTTTACCACGCTCTCTGCGTATGAAAATACTGCTTATGCTTAATATGCTGAAGAACTCAAGTTACTGTCGGAGCAATTTTCGAACAGATTTAGCGATTTTAAAAACATGGAAGACAGTTTCAATTTATTAGCTACTCCAACAAAAAGTAATGTACAAAATACTCCCATACACTTGCAAATGGAGTTGATCGAGCTTCAAGAAAACTCACTCCTAAAATCTAAATTCGAAGACGTGGAGTTGTGCGATTTCTACAAAAAATACCTCGAAGAAGACCATTTCCCGGAGCTTAGAAAATTCGCAATAAGATTGATTTGTGCGTTTGGCAGTACTTATAAATGCGAACAGTTCTTTCAGTAATGATGAAAGTTAATAAATCAAAACATCTTACAAGGCTGACTGATGATAATTTGGAAAATTCTTTACGTCTTTGTATCAGTGGAATTCATCCAAACATCGATGGATTAGTTTCCCAAATTCAAGCTCAAGGGTCTCATTGATTTCGTTGTCGCTATTTAAGTTTCGTAGTTTGTAATAATTCCAAATTTCACGATTTAATTATAATGTTGTACCTATTTTTTTCATTTCATTTTCTTATTTTAATAAATCGCATTATAATAACATTGTCGTATTATTTCATGTCTGATATCTATCGCTAAAAATTATGAACACTACTTTAAAATGCACTAATTTTTTAATCGCAGCTCGTGAATGTATTTGCACACTAAAGTTTGGCCCACAACATGTTAAAGGTTGCCCATACTTGGTCTAAAATAAATTTCTTTCCCAGCAGGAAGAATCTGCCAAGACCACCACATCACCGAAACGTAGAAAAAAATTATCCAAAAGGAAGAGAGGCGATAATCTAACGTAGGCACTGCAGAAATTAAATCCAGAAACACAAAATAGATTTCCACCCAGTAATGACAATATTAATGGCAATCTACCTCGAGCCCGCGTTATTTCCTGCCGCGAATTTCGCGACTTCCCCTTCGTTTCCCTCGCTCCTTCCGCCGAGCGCCCTCCCATCGTCCGCCCCCGTTTCCACACCACCCCCACGCCCCTTCACCCCTTCCGTTTTCCGTTGCGAGGTACCGCGGATTCCCTTCCTGCCCCCCGTGTCCTCGGTAGACGCGTTTCCCGGACCGAAGGAGAAGATAGCGGCGCATTAGATAATCCGGGAGGGTCCTCATACCCCGCGCGCCCCGCTACGGGAGCTACGAACGCCCGCCAGCGGCGGTCGGAGTGAGGGGCGGAAGGAGGCCTTATCCGGGTTTAATTTAAAATTAATATAGCGCAGGCGGCAAGTGCCGGAAATGAGCTACGCGCTGGAGTGAGGCGGACTGTGGCGGTGGCAGAGGAGATACGGCGGGGGCGGAAGGGGTGCAGTAATGTGTAGGTGGGAAGGTGGGAGGTGTAGTCCGTGTAGTAGTGTTTTGATGTAGATGGCGCTCATGGTTAAATTTCCTATATCGCCGGCGCCTTCGCCAAAATTTCTCCTGTTAGAATTAATGGTAAATTAATTTAATATAACTACTTGGAACTGCAATATTTATTGTCATCATTTCTGGATTATATTCTGTCTAAAGAAGAAAGACAACAAAGAGAAAACTAAAAGAGGCAGCATGAGTTATGAATAACGTGTATACTTCTCACAGGAAAAATCGGGACACTAGCAATCGTGAATTTTAAAATTTCTTGGGTGTAAATGCAGCTTTCAGAGGATCTACTGTTGCCAAAAATCAAGTAAAATTAAACTATGATAGTTCAACAGTTGGTGTAAGTTATTCGAATATATATCAAAGTAGTTTCTTTTTTGTCCAACTTGTCCTGATTTCATCATTCATTTATCAAAGTGTATCAAAAATTTGAAAAATAAAAAATCTTGTGGTAATGATGGAATTAGTGACTTTTTGCTAAAAAAAAATTGGTGACGACATCATTGAACCACTAACATATATTATAAATAAGTCGTTTGTAGATGGTAGATTTCCCATACAATTAAAGAAAGCAACAGTTATACCTCTGTTTAAAAGACAAGATCCTGCTAACATAGAGAATTACAGACCAGTATCCTTGCTGAGTTCAATATCTAAAGTCATAGAACGCGTTGCATATGATCAAATGGTTAAATTTACAGAACATCATAATCTTTTATGTCCGCAACAACACGGATTTACTACGAAACATTCCACGGAAACAGCACTATTTCAGATCTTAGAAATCATATATGAAGCTCTAGACGCAAATAAATACGTATATAGCTGGCATATTTTTTGATTTAGCGCGCGCTTTTGACTGTGTTGACTTGAATATATTGACTGAAAAAATTGTATTCCATGGGCTTCAGGGGCGTGCCGCTGGGTTGGTTGGCATCTTTTTCGAACGGTAGGTCTATGACTGCCAAAGTAGGCAACGTGTATTCGCGGGAGTATGCGTGTGACATGGGAATAGCTCAAGGGTCGGTCGTGTTGGGCCCCCTATTATTTTTATTATTAATAAACGATCTACCGTAATACTTTAATTATGGTGTTAGAGCAATAAACTTTCTTAGGTTAGTAATAAGGATAGAGAAGTGGTAGCGCGGGAACGAACACACGTGGTGTACGTGAAGTTAAGCTAGTACATAGAACAGTTGTTTACAGATTTGTAAAATCATTATTGTAGTTTGATATATTTCTTTAAATACTATTGTTGTCATATATGTCTATTGAATAAACGTTTCTACATATGGTCACACGATTTTGTTTGCTGATGATGTAACGGTAGTAGTAACGGGTGAAAATTCTGCGGACCTTTCATTTATGATAACACGTACATTGCAAGATATGGCAGAGTGGTGCAAAACAAACCGATTAATTTTAAATAAAAATAAAATTAAAATATTAAATTTCCATAGACGCAAAACCCCAGATATTACCACAGATATTCCTTGTACGGATGGTGCATCAATATTAGGTGTCACCATAGATGATAAGCTGGAATGGAAAAAAACAAATAGCAAACGTGTGCACGCAACTGAATAAAGCCTATTATATTATTAATCAGTTGAAATATACATTGGAAAGAAAAGACCTAGTAGATATTTACTACGCGTTGGCATACTCTGCTCTTTCGTACAACGTTATTATATGGGGGCGTAGCAACTGGTTGGGAGAGAGTATTCATCACACAAAAGCGGCTCATAAGACTGATTTTTAACATTAATAACCGCGACAGTTGCAAGGATGTTTTTAAAGAAAATAAAATTTTAACTTTTCCCGGCATGAATTTATAAATATCTATAAATCGGCAGTCTATGTGAAATAAAACTTTGAAATATTTAATAAATACAAAAAACATCACCCTTATACCACCCGCCATATAGAGCAACTGACGATACCTAAGCACTATCTATCAGCTACAAAGAGATCGCCTATAATTCAATGCCTAAGAGTATATAATAGCTTGCCAGATACAATAACTAGCACAGACTGCATTAAACAATTTAAAAAAACAGGTTAGAGCGCTCCTAATAGAAAAATCTTATTACTCCATTAATGAATATTTTTGTTCTTGACTATACACATTTATTGTTATGTTATATTATTACGTGTGTATTTATTGTCGTTTTTGTTTGTTCTATTTGTTTTTCTGTAAATTATTTATTTCTAAAATTTTGTTTGTTGTATTTTACATTTGTATTTTGACACATTGTATCCAGTGTTACTGGCTTAAACAATATGAAAATAAACTAAACTAAACTATATGCTCTTATCAAAGCCGTAAATCACTTTTTTGTGGGTATTATTGGGATCAAAGATAAAGACTAAAAATTTAAACAGAAATATAAATATATAAAGAGAAAAAGGTTTATACCATATGTTTTCTTAAAAAAGAATTATCTCTACATAACATCAAACAAGTTAAATTCATATATATTTTTAAATGAAGCCGTCTATTCAACAGTTCTTTTTGTTGTTATGTATTTTTTTGTTCATTGGTATTTCTAAAGAAAACGCCGCCACCGAAACTCGGATTTGTTTATTCTATACATAAACCTTTTCCTCTCTATATATTTTATGCTTCTGTTTAAAATTTCTAGTCGTGTTACCTTTGACCGCAGTAATATACATAATTAAGTAATTTATGGCTATGATAAGTGAACACGTCCTCCGAAAGTTGCATTTACAATCAAGAAATTTTAAAATTCTGGATTGCTGGTGTCTCGATTTTTCCTGTGAGAAGTGTACGTTATCAACAAATTTAACGTATTTACGCCTGTGGTTTATACAACCCAATTATCACTGAGGTGTATTTTAAGTTGCATATTATGGTTGTTGTGATTTCTTTGTCCGTACAGCTGATTTTAAATTTACCGAGAATTTTTACAATTTTGTTTTGTTTTGAATAATTTTAGTTTATGAGTTTGTTGTATGATTTTGTTTATGTAGTGTTAAGTTTTTTTTTTAATTAATCCAGTCATTGTCATATGTCTATTGTTCGCTTGTGCTGATTTAATGTGTATTCTATTAAATATTGTCGTTGTAATGTTCTACGTCTGCGTTGTACGAATTTTAAGAGTGGGATTTTTGTAAGAAAAACAATTGTAGGGAAACAATGTTAGGACTTTTTTTAGAACTTCCTTGTTCGACTATTGACGTGAGTAGACGTATTTTTATATCATTGTCGCCATTTTGTTATACATTTTGTGTTTAATTGTATATTCTTCTTTAATTATAGTCAATCAAGGAATTTTTATTGTATACATTGAAGATACGAGTGGATGAAGGTGCTATGTCGCATTTTAAAAACTGTGCAAAAAATGCAAAAAAGCATGAATGAAGGTATTTTGTACTCATCTTTCACATAGCACCATTGAAAACTCCAGAAATTCAAGAACACTCGAGTCTCGTGAATGTATGAAGGGGTTATGTTACACTACTTTTAGAGAAAAATTACATAAAAAAACTACACATAATGTTGCTAACAATCTATATAATTCCCAAGTATCCTACTTTCTTGAATTTTGCAATATTCTCGATTTTAGACAGTTGAGCAATATATTAAACAGAGACAATAGACTTCTGGATTTAGTTTTGTCTAACGTGAATTATTCCATCAGAGTAGCGCATGAGGACCAGCCATTTGTTCCGGAAGATGCATATCACCCATCTCTATTTATTTCATTTGAATTTATTTCTTCTTCGACAACAAGTGACTTTCAAGCTAAACTGTTTATAAACGTTGTAATGGGAATTCTTGAGTGACTTTCATTCGTTTGAGGGAGTAGAATAAAAGGAATTGATAAATGAATTTGTAAAAAAAGAAAAGTAAAACACTGCACTCACAATCATTAATTAATTCTTTCTTTTCTTATCTGCATTTTTTTTATTCCAACACTGTCTGCGTTAATGTTTGTACCAGACTAATAGATATTTCATTTGCCATTAAAAAAAAAAATTTGAACCACTTACAATTAGTGAAATTTTAGTACGTGTACATACAAACAAGTATGAAGGTAAGAGTTGAAGAAGTGTAGAACATGTTCAGTTAAAGTAAAGCTTGTAATTATTAATGCTTTATTTGCTTCAATACACTAAAACTAAGCAAACATGAAATGTTATACTAAAGGCAAAAAATTCAGCTCAATATGGATAGGAACTATCGGAAACAGGAGATTATCATCATGTCTGATAGTCAAGCAGCCATCAAGGCGCTGAGCTCATATGAAATCAGCTCCAAGATGGTCTGGGAATGCCTAGGGAAACTAAATGAGCTAGGCAAAAGAAATAAAGTAACCCTCCTGTGGGTTCCGGGTCACACAGGAGTGGAAGGAAACGAAATAACGGATAACCTCGCGAAAAAAGGGGCTGGAATGCCTTTCGTTGGGCCTGAACCCTTTTGCGGGTTAAGTAGCAGTACAATACTGAAGAAACTAAAAATAGAAATGGAGCAGAGAAAATCCAGCTACTGGGAAAATCTCCAGGGAATGACGCAGAGTAAAATTCTTCTGGGAACTTATAACCAGAAGAGGTTTACAGAATGCATCAACCTGAGTAAGAACAATGTTCGCATATTAACAGGAATACTTTCAGGCCATTGTAGACTGAAAGGACACCTGAGTAAGCTTGGATTGGAAAAAGATCCTGAATGCAGATTTTGTGGGGAACAGGATGAAACACCCATCCACCTCCTCTCAAACTGCGTAGCACTGTGCAACCCGAGGGCATTGTACCTGGGAGCATGTGAAATCGAAGAGGGAGACTTACCTAGACTGGGGCCCTCTGACATCCTACACTTTTTAAAAGGAATAGGATTGGAAGGCCAACTGTAAAGCAGCAAGAATGGGGGACACAATAGATCCTTTAGGTCGCAGTGTAACACCACCCTTCATCTACATACATAGATAGATAGATAGATAGAAAGGCAAAAAATACTTTACATCAACAGAATCACGCATCACAAAGCAATAACGATTTTGCATTCAATTGAAAATTACATTTAAAAATGTGAATTATCTAAAATTTTGTTTCAATGCAAATTTAATTGAAAGGAAATGGCAAAAAAAAACAACTTTATTGATTTTAATAGGATAAATTTAAAAAAAAATGGGAGTTAATTTTCTTTACATTGGTGATATCTATTAAATTATTGGATTGGTAGTACTGTTTGGCCTTCAAATACGTCACACCTAGATGCGCAAGAGCATACCTTATTTTCTTCTATTATGCTTAGAATGATAAATCATTCACTTATTGTCTATCCGTTTCGTAGCACCCTGCTGGTGTGAACCAGCTACAAATGCTCAATTCGCCCTTCAGCAGCGACGCTAGGGACTGTATCAAAAATTGAAACCCTATATATATATATATATATATAGATGACATTTCAAATGAAAGAAACTTCTAAAACTTTAGCCTCGCTTAATTCGAATAAAAGAATATTGCGAAGGTGTTAGTGACATCAGTCCCTATGTGTCTATAGTCGCTATCATTATCATCATATCTGTAGGGGAAAGCGCGGGTACAGCAAAGAGGTGAAGGGGAAGGGATAGGTGTAGCGACTTCACGCTCAAGCGCCACTTAAACCGGGGACATCATTAACGTTGAATGGCGAATCCCACGGGATCAATATACACACGTTCCTACCGAGTCAGCGCTGCATAATGTTTATGCAGCGTTCCGGGGGCGTGCGGAACAGAGAGAGAGAGGAAGAGAAGATACGGGTGCGTTCGTTCGTTCGTGTGTGCATAAAACGTGATAGCGGCGGTCGTTCACAGCAATGCGCGTTGCCCGAACATATTTTAAGTGTCGCGGGTGGGAAGGATTATTTACGTGGTAATTGATTGCCTATTCGGTGTTATCTGCGGTAATTTTTTGCGTTGGGTGCAAACCTATGTCATTGTGTTTAATTTATCACAGGTTTTTTCTTTCTATGCTTATAAATAGAGACCGGATTATATGCAAAGAAAAACTGGAATATATGCCCATATAATTACGATAATGTACAAAATTTTTACATAAAATAAATAAGAGTAGAAATGTAAACATTAACTTTATTGCACAAAATTTTTTCACAACATATTTCTAAAACAATTTATAATTAAATGTTTTTCAAAATTGTGTAAAACAAAGTTTTGTCTTCTATCAGAATACAGATGTTTCGAAATAGAAAAGCTTCTTTCAACATCCACAGATGTAATTGGTGCATTTTTTAACTTTGCAATACATTCTAAACTAAAATTAAAATCGAAATAGTTTACTGTTTCACCTTCCAAAATTTTCTTAACTTTCTTCAATTTCAAATACCCCGCATTTCTACTTATCACTTTTTTAAATTTATCGTATATAGAATTACCTATTGTACCCTTAACCTTCTTACGTAGCATATCAAATTCGTCTACTATTTCGACTGATTCCGAGAGTGACATCCCTTGCGTTTCTAGTTTACGAATGGAACTTGAAAGAAAGCTATAATTTGAATTAATATACAAAAGGTTTTGTAGCAATTCTGTCGATGTTACTATCTTTTTACAGTTTTTTAGCGCAATGCAGTCAGCAGTGATTTCAAGAATTATATTTTTTATTCCTTCAAAATTATCGGCGAAAAAAATTGCAGCCTGTAACCATGTATCCCATCTCGTAATAATCGGTTCAGGAGGCAACTTAACACCGGGAAGTCGCTCCTTATAAATTGGATTCGTAAGGTGCTTTTAAAAATACTTTTTTTGATATTGCTAATTAAATCATTAATCAACGGGAATTGATTCCTAATGTCTTCGGCTACACGAATGAACCCATGAGCTAAACAAGTGGTATGAATAATGTTACTATAAAAAAAAAAATTGCGCGGCTTTTATCATGTATGGTGCAGCGTCGGACAATATTAGTAAAATTTTTTCACAAGGTATACTCCAGGTAAAAAAGAAATTTGATAACCTTCTTGAACGAATTGGGCAATTGTCACATTATTTGTTTTTTGAAGTTCTTTACAATAAATTAAATATGATTTACCTACAATATCTTCATGAAGAATTCCTATTAACAAATGGGCAATATAACGGCCACACTTATCCATACTTTCATCTACCATGATATAAATAAAATTATTCCCTACCAATTGTTAAATATCTGCTATTGTTTGCTGGTAACAAGATGTGACATAATTTTTTCATAAGGTACTTTCGTCAGGTATATTATGTTTGCAATATTTTTGCAGAAATGATTTCAAATTAACATTGTTTAATCTTGCTAATGGTATGTTGGACGAAATTAATGCGTTACACGGATCCGTATTATATTCTTCTTGTTCTAAGTTTCGTGAAGTTAATCGCCGTATAGATTGCTGCACACATGCGGATCGCTTTAGTTTTTCACATTTTCACAGTATGTGATGGAGTTTTAGCGTGTTGATCAATCAGGTATTTTCTCTCAGAAGACACCTACAACAACAATTGTCATTTTATATCAAAAATTAAAGAATTTAAAAACAATTGTAAAGTTTTTAGTAAAATTAAACTTACCAGTTTACTGCAGGCTCGACAAAATATTTTGTCGCCATCCTTTACTAGTTCAGGATATGGCTTAATCCATAAAGAAATTTTGTTCGCTATACTCACATTATTTAAAAACGTAACACAATTACATGCTGTTTCGCTCAAAGATATTCAATGAATGAATAGTTTATTTGGGAATTAATAATAATAAAACGTATTTACCACATCCTAGGCGAAATTAAACACATGCAGTCCTTGGAAAAAAAAGTATTAGTGAAAGCAATGTAAAAGATTTATCGTTCTGAGAATTGTCGGTTGTCGATCTACATTAGGAATTACTAGGAATTTTTACTAACAGAAAGGATAAGAAAGAGCTGAAATATGCCATATATGCAACTCTTGTAAAAATATGCATAGAAATGCTTAAATATGCAATCACTAATTAGCGCTAATTAACGTCAATTAGTGTAATACGTCTACATGGAGAGTATAATTAAAGATATGCAAAAAATAAAATATATGCACCTTGCATATAATCCGGTCTCCAAATGTCATGTTTTATTCATCATATGTTATTGTTTAATTAATGAATTATTTGCCATATAATTTATTTGCTGTAATAATAACTTATAAGTTGATTTTAAAAATAAAAATATTCTGTAAAACCATAAATTGTTATCTTATTTCAGTGTCTTAGTTTAAACTATTGTCAAGTTTAACTTCAGATCAGTTTTTTTATTTGCGAACGAAATTTAAATTATATGTATACACGTCAATATTTTCATATGTCAACATAATGAGAGGTTATGTCGATTAATATTCTTACACCTATGTTTGTTCGTTTGTTCAATCATGACCTTGACGAGCTTCTATCTTTGTTGCTTTCAGTGTATAAATGATTGAATCATAAATGAAGTTTAATGAAATAAAATTTGAAGTACAGGTCATTCAAGCAATTTAATTCGTCCACACAAAAGAAGAAGCTGAAATATGGCGTAGGCCACGGCGCACGGAAGAAATAATTCACATTTATAAATAAACATTCTGTGGACGTTTCCAAACGAACTGATGCCGTTATATTTATATCCTATAAAATTACGGCGCAACATTCGTGTGTGTGCATAAATGGTGTGTCGGGCAAATAATAAAATAAACGCGGAGCCGTGTGAAGTGGCAGTGCCGGAGAGTCGGGTCCGGGCGGTTGGAGAGTAGTCGAAGCGGGCCGCCGGCGGATACCGCTGTCTCCGGGACACACTTCCTCCCCGGAGCGGCCAATTTCACCCGGAGCCAGCGCTTTCCGCACGCACACGAACGCCCCTACACCAACACAGAGACAAGTAGCTAGCAGTACGTGTAAAAGAGTAGCCCGCTATCGAAGGTAAAGAGCGAGAGAAGGAAATGGCGCGTGCGCACAGCGGAATCCGCTCCGGATGCCCGGATCGTGCTCGTCACACACGTATATAGCTTGAGACAGAAATAGAAAATCATTCGATAGTGCCTTTTCTTTGGTATAAGTATATATTACGTCGTTCAATTCAGTCTAACGTGAAATTAATTTAATGCACACTATTATAAAAAAGTTATTTGTAATATTTTTGTACGAGTAATAAATATTTAGTTTTATTGTATTTGATAAAACTATTATTAATAACACTGTTACTACCCTAGCAAGGAATTTTAGAATCTTTCCAACTTCTAGACGAAATCTAATTTTGAAACGGCCAATGATAATCTACATTGAACCAAAAAATTGGTATTGTAATGAAAGAAATCATTATTCTCATGAAATAATACAGTAAGCTTTATTTAAATTAGGATTGGCAGTAAAAGTAATATTAAAGGATTGCTATAGTTCATTTATTATAACAGACGAGGTACTACGTGAGTCAGTTTGCTATGACGTCACGACCGTGTTGCAAATTTTCTGTTCGTCAAAACGTAAACAAACCGTTAAGTTATTTAACTGTCAAACACTTTTGACAGGCGAATAAACAACTGTTAAAAAAACATTGACCGTTAATATTAATGATGATTCTTTTTGAAAATCAGGATTTAAAATATGTTAATCATGATACCAGTGGAAACAAAAAGGCACAAGTGAGTACAATAAATTTAATCGGAACCATTATCGCTTAAAGTATTCATAGTAACGATTAGTTAGCAAGTTTCTTCTCTATCCAACCAGTCTCTCTGATTACTACTTCTGATTTCGTTTCCAATATGTTGTACACAAGTATGTCAAATTTCCAGACTAATTAATTCAATCCGCTTTCATACAATGTATGCATCCTCCGATCTCCATATTTTCATCCATCGTTCGTAAAAAACTTCCTTTTCTTTGAGTACAAAGAACAAAAATAATATCTACCACAACAATGTGTTTCAACCATAGAAATGTATTTTTCTTTAAGAGCACTGTTCAAAATGTTTAATGTGTTATGTTTTAGTCTGAAAAATGTATGTGAAAGGAACCATTCTGTAAACAACATTTTATATACTCATGTTTTCGTACATGTCATAAGTTGTGTCTCCAATAGCAATTGACAATGAGTAGATAATCAATTTTTACAACATTTTTTCGTATGCATTTTCGTTTGGGTTAGTGGATGTAATTCCTTGTTTACTCAGGATGAAATTTTGCTTATGTTTGCCAACATGAATGTCTTAGAACACTCGTTACTCTCTAAAAACGAAATACTGTAAAGAATATGACATTAAAAATATACGGATTTTATACTTCCTCGACGAAGTTAACGGAAAATGGCCCGTTGTTCTCTCGTTCTGGCGTCGAAATACACAATTAACGAAACTATTAACTCTTCGATTGTTTACACAATGTTTCGATTGGTTTAGTTAGTATAACTACTTATTTTAAATAAATATATGATGTATAAACGCAAATTCCCACACTTACTGAAAATGCAAGAATATAACCCTTTGACAGGGTGACAGCAATAACAAATTGGTGGAATACATTGGGAAGATGTGACAAGCATGCAATTTAAAAAGCAGTAGGCACCAACATAGTATCTGTAATTGAACATGAATAAGTTGTATGTTAGTTGGTTATTTTAATAATATAGTATTGCATGGCCCGAATTTGCAAGTAATGACGTACCTCGTCTGTTATAGTAAATGAAGTTTATCAAGCATTGACGATTACCTAAAAACATCAAAAGAAAATATTTAAACAATTAACCGTAAGAATGCCACCGTAGCAGGGACTCATGGTTCATTGTGGAGGGCGAATCACTATACAAATAGAAAAGAAAACATAAATGCGAGTTTGTGCCCACCAAGCGTCCTTAGCATTCCTCCAAGAGCAAATTTACTTGCGTCAGTATCGTGTCTCAAGTATTATTCCTTATTCTCCCCCAAGAGATCAGAATTTAGATGCACGCCCTCTAGGGGTCACACGCCAAACTCTCATTCAGTCAACGACTGATGCGATAAAATGCATGTCAGCCATTTCAGAATTAGTGAAATTTGGCATATTTACAAAATTATAACGAGTATTTAAAACACTTTTACACCTTACAGTTTGCAATTTAAAACTTTACTTATAACAGACACAAGTTACGATTTCTAATGTCAGTTGTCAATTAATAAACTCAAGTGATTATGTGAATAAAGCCAGAGCCTGCTAGACCATTTTAAAAAATTTAATCTTCTCTGGCGAATTACAGAAAATTGTTTTCTATTTTTTTTTCTCGATAACGGTCAGAGATAAGAAAAAATACAAGAGATCAAAAAGTTTCTAAACAAGACAGAACATTTATTGCGTATTTTAGAATCTAGCAGTGGCGCATCGCAAAAAAAGTTCAGGGTGGGAAAAGAAGGCATGACCCCGATAAAATTATTACCCTGTAGATTTACATCATCATTTGGCATGGCTAATGATGCAGGCCTTATAGCGTAACCTACCTTCCAAATTTGAGCAAAATATCTCAAAAACTGTAGGAGCTATACAGTAAAAAGTGAAAAAATCTTGAAATTTCAACACCCTGTAGATTGGTAACAAAACGTTTGCAGACTTATGTTTATATGAAATTTTAGGCACAAAATAAACCAAATAATTAACCCCTTCCTTATGTACATGATATTAAGGAACACCTTGTATATTCAGCATCAGGAACAAAACCATTATGACTACCAGCATGGACTAACGTAAATCGAGGACCAAGGCCAGTTGGTGATTTGAAGCCAGTGCTTAAACCTTGAATGAAAGCCGATCGACTACTTTGGATAATAGTGTCTGTAAAAATTTTATTTACTGCGTGCCCTCTATTCGCCCATGATTTATCGGTATATATTATAGTTCGACTTGAACATTGAATTACAAATAAATTAAAAATGTATATACCCACATACACAATAAACAAGAAAGGAAGAAATGGTAAAAACAAAAGGAACCTTCCTTAAATTTGTTGATATCTCGTAGGTGTTTACGTCGTACGTTCTACTCAATTGGAAACCCATATATTGTCGCAATCTCTGTAAGAATTGTATTTAAAGCAGGTGACGTAGTCTGTATAAATCTATCTTCCTGCACGAAAATAATAAATGATCTTATATCTATAATGTGTACACATCAATATATTAACAACTATTATTAAATGAATTCCTTGATGGCCAGAATAAAAGACAATTTAAGCGAATTAAATTACGATATCAATTGAATTAACAAAATGGCAGCAAAGATTCAAAAAATACAAGTACTCACGCTAACGTCTACCAAGGAACTGCTTGATAAAATTCCTACAATCGTATTCTTACAAAAATCCTACTCTCGACTACGTACAACGCAGCCGCACAAATCACCGACAAAAACTACTAGAATAAACATTAAGCAGAACTAGCCAGTGTTAAACATCTAGAAGAGTGAATTAATTTAAAAAAACTTAACACTAAATTAAATAAATTGTAAGAATTCGAAATTTCATCCTGTATAATGCGAGAATTTAAATTCATTTTATTAATACGTAGTTGATAGGTACCGTGACTACCGTGGCATTTGCTGAGTAGCGTCTGCCTCACAGGAAACAATAATCTATTTTCGTTTAAAGACTCGCGTAATTAAAATAATATGGTATTACTTTGTATGTTATCTGCTCTTTGTTTATTGTACGTTACATTTGCCGGTCAGCAATTTCCACGGTCCTCTCAAGTAGGACGTCTGAAAGTCAGAAAAATAACGCCTTCGGTCATACTTGCGCCCTCCTGTAAAGAGAAGCGAAACTAGTTATCGGTACAAATTGACGTCACAATCAAAGTTTATAAAAACCCTTAACATTGCGGTTTACAATTAATTAGTTCGCGATCCTTCAATTTAGCTTCAGGAACAAGCACGCGTCCCCTTCGTCGAGTGTTTGTAATTCTTAGAATTAAAACTTCTCATCTTAAAATTTTGCAATTAAAATTAAGCCTAAAAAATTCGAGAACAGGAAGCAAAAGCTTTCCTCGAGAGGTGATTAGTGATTTTGGTACTAAAACCGCTTAAATACCCCCTTTTATTTTGCCTAATTTTTGTGAGTGTTGTGTAAGTTTTGTGCCCTAAAATTTGGATTACGAGAAGAATTATTTTTCCCACATCGGCCGGTAAGATGTTCAAAATTCCTGCTTAAAACTAACTAAAGCAAATACGTGAAAACCGTAACTCGTTCGCTCTCTCTCCCTTAATAAATAGTTTGGAAGTAAGAATTACTAGAATTTAAGTTAATCAACATTGTTAAGAAAAGCCTAAAAAAATCATCTAAATAGTTGTGTTTTGTTTTGTCATTTGCTTGATACTTTATTAAATTCGTAGATTGTTAGCTTTAACTTAATTGTCACAAAAATTCGTTAAAACAAAATTGTGTTTTGTTCATTTTTGTTCACTTGCTAATTTATTTAATTGTGTAGTTTGTGAGTTTTTTATTCAATGTCTTAAATTACTCAAAATATAATTGTTAAAAATATAAGTCGTTCTATTATTTCGCTATTTAAAAGAAATTCAGTTTGAACCCTTAGTAAAGACTTGGAGAGGAAGTTACTTTGTAAAGAGAAAGCCGACGAGGTGAGTAAATCAGCAATCTTTAGGCTAACTAACGGCCCTGCTTCGACTGACGGTGGAAAACACAGTTGGGAAACATCTTTGGCTAAAATTACTAAAACCATTCGCTACCGAACAAAAAGTTTGTTTCCCAGCAGTGGCTCGCCGGTCAAAAGAGCAGGAGGGGTTGTCTGCGAGACGGAATTTGGCTTGTCTTATTTGCATTTGGGCTGGCCAACCCCAAAAGTTTCCAGACAAGAAAACCCGTTCCGTTACAAAATTATACAATTAACTCTTAAACTAAAATGTTTACAAACTAAACATTATTGTGGAAATTTCTCAATACAATGATTCAGCAAATACACTCGCGAAAAAAAAGGAGTGTCCGACCACAGCAGTACGTAATCTGTCATTTACTTGGATGCGCTTCATCAATAAAACCTTTTGTTTATGTTGGCACGAGTAGCAGCGGCCATCGACTTGATCAGTTGATATCGTTCACTCTTAAGAAACTTATAAGATATTTTTTGCAATTAGTGCCGTAACCATACCATTTATTCCACTAGTGCCGTAATAGGGTCTATTACAGCACTAGTTGCGTAATAGAAATGGAACATTTAAGCAGATTTATTTTAAGTTGGTCACATTGCAACAGAAATGGAGATGTCAATATGACATTTTGTAAGCAAGTTTGAGGTTATTATATTAAAATTCATTGTAAGATTTGATATTTTTAATTAATCTTTGAAATAGTACAACTATTATAAACATTTATATTAACGTTTGAATTATCTTTCGAAGTGATAGTGATACCGTGTGCAGTAGAAACATTCTGTTGAAAATTATCGTTCTCTGCGATAGTGATATTGCTTCTGTTGGAGTACTCAAACTGTGAACCATTCCCAGAAGTTCCAGTAGATTCAAATTATTTCCTGTGCAAACATATTTCCAACATCAATTTTATTTTTCATAGAAGAGGCAACGTAAACTTCAGCAACAGCCGTGCTTTTCCAGCCACCTAATCGTTTTATAGTTAAAATATCACCTCCAGTATTTGCTATATGTGTCGCACTGGATCTTCTAAAACAATGTCCTGTATAAAGATGAGGATCTGGTAAATGAAGAAAACTGGCAATTTGTTTAGGAACATTTCCCATGGTGTTAATACCGATAGGGCTATTAATTAAGCAGCCATGACGATAAGTTAGAAAAAAACGTTTGTGAGTAACTGTTTTAGGCCGCAGATTATTATATTTTTTTATAAGTTCGATGCAGTTTACATCATCACTGCGAACATTCTGGGTACATTGTTTTTGTTTTAGGTATGTTGACTATAATGGAATCGGAATTGTATTGAAGATCTTCCACACATATATTAATTAAATCTCTCGCCTACAGGCTCCATTATATCCTATTATCAAAATAACCTAGAATATAAAGAATTTACAAAAAAGTAACGAAATAAAATCAACACTAACCTTATAGCTAAGTATATTTTATCATCGGCTTGTTTCAAAAATCTATGAATATCTTCTTTCTAAATTTTAGATTTTTTTGTTTGATAACTTTAGATAGCCGTTTTAATAATGCTTGAAGTTTCATATATTTTGATATATCCACATTCTATGTACATTTAAACACGATCTTAACATCGAATAAATCGACCATAATGATGACGATTTATAATCTTTACGTAGCATTTCAAAATAAGCAAGTAAGACGTTCTCAGAAATATGAAGAATTTCCTTTTCTTTGCACCATTTTTCAAAATTTTTGTATCGCTTTTGATACATAGTGTACGATTTCTCCGGAAGTAAATTATTAATGGTTTTTTCAGCAATTTGCCGTATTTCAGGCGGAGTGCATGAAAAAGTTGTAGAAACTCATATTAAATATTATATAGTTACTTTAGTAATATAATATATAACAAATTTCAAAATGTGTCAATTTTAAATTAACTTGTCAATTTAAATCTTGTGCCAAACCAAGGTGACAACTGTGACAACCGCCACAAAATTTCCCTAGATTATCAAATTTTCTCGTTTTGCTTTTTACAAAAAGAGAAATTTTAAAACTAATTGCAAAAAATAGCATAAAAGACACGTTTCATTTGACATTTGAAACGTCAAAATGAAACTTGTCTTTTAATATACTATTTCACCGTTACTATGCAAAACAAAATAGTATTAAGCAAGTTTCATCCTCAATTTATTTCAACAATTAAAAGTCAAAACTCCCAACCACCACGACCTACTACTATACGCTGCAGCATCCAATTTCTACTCGACTCCACCGACACACACGTTCGATGTTCACTTCTTTTGTCAGCGAGACAATAGGACGCCCGTTCGGGATGACAATTGACATCACATATACGTAGTCTACGGACTGAGCCGCACGCACCAAAACAAACCGTGTAGATAATATAGGTGAAGCGGGACCTCCCGTGAATTGGCCACCGCTCGAAAACGCGCGGCCACTTATGTTCCCATTCACGTTTCGTACATTTGTTTGTTTGTTAACAAAGTGTAATGCGCTCCGGTTAAGGGTAGGAAAAAAAGCGGGGTCATAGATAGAGGTATACATGGTCGGGACGAGCCAATACGGTGTCCGTTTACGCGTGGGAATATTCTACCGTGAGTTCGTGAATCTCTGGGTGGTGTTAGTCACTTTTTTATTGTTCGGGTGTAACCCGGATTAATTGAGTGTATATTCGGTACCTTTGTCCGGGTAAATAGCTAATGGTGAAGGTGGGGTTTGGTTGTTTTTCGAGTGTTGGGACGATTTATTAAGTGTTTTGTTGAATGTTTTTTTTTTCTTTTTTGTTAGTCAGCAGAATTGGCAATATTTCTTATATAATAAGTACACCAAATAAGGCATAACAATAAAGATTATATTTTACATAATATCTACTTTACTTTTTTTAACAAGAAAAAACATTTAACTGATTTTTTAAATAAAATTAAATAACCTAATTTTTATTAACACAGTAGTTAAAACCGAAAAGAGAGCTTCCTTTAGTTACAGATCCGTGATTTAAGCGGGAACAATTTGTGGAATGAGTTACGTAAGTGTGATATTTATAGAAAAAAAAAGGCTATACTAATACCTGAGCATCTCTTACAACCTAATGAGATTAATAACTTCTTCATTAATAGCGTTCCAAAAAGAATGATTTCAATCATTTTTATGCGAACAACAGATATTCGAATTTGTCTAACTCTTTTGCATTTTGCCCTGCCGATCAGAATGAAATCTCAGGCATTATTAGCAATATATCATCCAACACTTGGGGAGTGGATGGATTTAATATTGAATTTATTAGGATGTGTTGCCCGTGTATCTTACCAATTATTACACATATCATTAACTTTTGTCTATTAGAGGGCGTATTTTCTAGGTGTTGGAAAACGGCATTAATTGTACCAATACCAAAAACTGGCAATGTTGAGGAATATAAGGATTTGCGTCCCATTAGCATTCTGCCTACACTGTTGAAAATTTTAACACTTTTTTGACTAATTTAATAGTCAGGAGAGGTCCACACTCTTTTCGTGTTATTTTGTCGAGAATTATAGAAGTTTAAATTTGACGAGCAAAGATAGTCAAGTATTGTCTATGCTAAGGGGTTATTTTGTCCAACTGACACGTGGAATTATAAAATACTTCTAGTCACATTTTATTTGATCTAGACTAGAAAATTTACTAGCTGTTTAACTAAATGAATGCGATCTATTGGATGTTTTAACACAATTTTAACACAACGTCTTTTTAATATGCAACTCCTACTTCTTAGTGCTATAATATTCTCTCTTTAAGACGTTTTCTCAATTATAAATATGCAAAATCACTCATTCACAAGTTTTGGTTTCAACTAAATGTACCAATTTTAATTTTTTTGAGAACCATTATAAAATTAAGTGAATGTTTATGCTATTTGATTCAAGTTTAAACTAATTGCCTAAATAGATGTTGCTACCAGCGAATTCTCAGGGCGTATTAAATAGTAGCAATTTCCCAGAGCATGAGACTAGATTGAATAATAATAAAAAGTAAATATTGTTTATAAAAGATTATTGATATAAAATAAAATAAATGATTGCAAAGTACCAAAGGATGGGAAAGAAGGATAAATAAAACAACGTTTATAATTTATTTCCCACGCTGCGACTATCGGAGTCGTTTCGGCCAGGGAGGCGCCGGAGAGATGTCGGAGTGAGCGCCACTGGGTTGAGTCAGCTGTTGCCTTCGCTGGCCCGACGCTGTCGCCCGGTAATTTAACCACAGCCCAGAATGACTATTTACCAGTCGGGGAAACAAGGGATTGGTACTTGCAGAATTTTTGATTTATTGTTAAATAATTAGATTAAATGAAAAGGTTATTTAAATGACAAGGAAAAAAAACTAGTGCGCCAAGGTCGATAAAATTAAATTAAATAAAACTCAAAGAGACTATATAAACAGTTATATTGACACGTGATTCGGTGAGGCCAAGTATTACATAATTACAACGTATAAATATATGACATGAACTGGTGGGAGTGCCGGGTTATTATTAAAAATTTGTATAATTATAAAGAAACAAGAAAATAAAATCTACTTACTCGATCGAGCATGCAAATGACTACGACCTACCATTGTTTTAAGGTGAAAAGATAAAGGAAGCAACAATTAAAATGATTTCACAAGTTACGTTAAATTTGGACAATGACAGCAAAGACTAGAATATAAAAAAAAAAAAGAATTACGTTAAATTGAATTATGACCGCAAAGACCGAAATATAAACAAAAAATTACGTTAAATTATGATTACTCCAATGGTAGTTCGTTACTACAAATACAAAAGCAAATAACTCTTAAAATTAACTTACATGTAACAAAAACAATGCACAAACGGTTGATTGTCACCACACCAGGGGAGGGTGAGGAAGAAGTAGAAGAGAGCCGGAGGATGAAGAAAGAAAGCCCGGGTCCAGGGACGACGTAGGGCGGCGGGGCTCGCAAAATCCGCGTCAGCGGGGCTCCAAAAAGAAGTCTTCGTAGTCAAAACACAGGGACTCAAACGGCTTCCGTGGAGTGGTTTCCTTACGACCAGAGATCCCCCCACAGGGGTTACCGAACGGGTAAATTTGGTCGAAAAGGGTTGCAGCAGGGCGTCGCCTCTTAGACTCGTAGGTCTGCACACTTAGCGGGCTGGCGTGTAAGTGAAAATCGGAAGGGGAGAGGTATCTAGTTCCCGCGCTATGCCATTAAGTGGCCAATAGGAATCCGAGTATCGAATGCAGGTGTTCGTGTTTATGCGAAATTCTAACGTTTCAAGTACAGCGCGCACAAAAAAAGGTGCAACAATTAACAAAAATGAATAAATTCGGAGCTAATTATGAACGGAGTTTAATGAAATTTACGATATCAATGCATCTAAATATATGCTAAAATTTGACAATTTAAGAATTTAGAAAAAGGTCACAAATAAAGCGGTACATTACAAAAAAAACAATTTCAAGGTTAAACGTGACGTTATATGAAATAAGTAAATAGCGAAATTCTCGGTAACTAGAAAAGGTCAATGAACTTAGATGATTTCAGAAAAGATAGTGTACAGTTTGGAGAATAAGAAAGGTGTTTTCAACACGTAACAATGTTCCCAAGATACTCTTTAGCTGTTGAAATTTTTTTAGCCCACTGGAATTAACGTTTAATAACACGAGGTTACATTTTGGAAGTCAGTCACATTTTGCTGTTTGTTTGGATATGTTAATACGAGAATCAAACACGAAAACAGATACACGTGCATGCAGGTGGTGCGTATAATGCAATACTGTATTAGAATAGGTGGGGTTTCTATATTTCTATCCGAGGGAAAAATTCTGATTGGTTGACGCTTCTGGATGTCTAGAAATAATAGTCAATCCTCATATCTGAACAAAGAATTCACACGAAATTCTAGTCATTTCTGTTCTATTAAATACGCTAGTCAACTCGTCTGGCAAAGTTGGAAAAATCAACACTAAAATATTGACTAGCGCAAATTAACGCCAACACCGCTAATATTTTCAACAGATAACTTTCCTAAAATACTTGAGAGGATTGTTGAAAGACAGTTGAAACCATACTTAGACATCAATAATATCTTGCCTACTTTTCAATCCGGATTTCGGTCCAATCATAGTTGTGTTACAGCTTTGACTAATGTAGTTGATGATATTATATCAGAAACTGATAAGGAAAAAATTACAATTCTGGTACTTTTAGATTACAGTAAAGCGTTTGATACCGCAGATCATCGGCTGCTTTTGTTGATTTTGAGGTTTATTGGGCTCGAGGACTCTTCTATTAATTTTTTTGAACAATATCTATCGGATAGATTTCAGCGTGTGAAGATACAGGATAAATTGTCGGATTTGGCTTATGTAAATGCTGGTGTGCCACAGAGCTCTATTCTTGGTCCTCTTTTATTTGCAATTTATACTTCTTCTGTGGTGTCATCCCTGAAAACTTGTAGATATCATATGTACGCAGAAGATACGCAAGTCTACTATTCTTTTTTTCCTTATGAGTTGGACACTGCGGTATCTTTAATTAATGAAGATTTACAACTGTTGCTAAAAACGTCCGCAAATCATTTTTTAGTTTTTAATTCCCAGAAATCATCTGTAATGGTGTTTGGTTGTCGCAAGGGTGATTTGAAGAAATCTATTCAGGTTAAAATTAATAATGATGTGATGCATGTTGTTGATGAAGTTAAAAATCTTGGACTATATTTGGATTCACAACGCTTTAGAACCTACATTTCTAAATGTGCCCAGCGCTCGTCTCCTTAAGACTTTTGTATCCTCACAAATCGGCTATTGATAAGAAAACTAAAATATTATTATGTGATGCCCTGGTATTATCGTAGTTTAATTATTGCTTATAGTATTCAAGTTATTTATTTATGTGGAGAGAGGATAAATCAAGAATGTCTTAAAAATTATTTCAAACAATAAAATTCTCGTTTTCATATTCGGTGTTAAGAAAAATAAGCGTATCATTTAAAATTAAAAAAAAGTGCAATTACTTTTTAATAAATAAATGACTGTTTGTTGTCATGTTAAAAATTAAAACTATTAATTTAATTGTTAAAAAAAAATCATTTGTTTCAATTTTTTTTCTACACATCGGAGTAGGGGAAAAAACACATTTTTTTATGACTAATAATAATAATGTAAAATATTTAATATATTATTATAAATATGTTAATAAAATTACTTTTTTAAGGATTCTTTTTATCATATAAATAGGATTAAATTATCATTTACAATACCAGGAAGAGGGGGGCAGAACCTAAATATGTTTTAAAACTATGAACTTAATTGTTGAAAAAATCATTTTCCTTCCTTGTTCGGTTTCAAAAATTAGTTATTTAAATTTTCGTCTATACATACATCGGAGTGGGAAAGGGGGAGGGGGACTTTCTTTATGACTAACAATAATAATATAAAATATTTATTATTTATATCAAATTTTTTTAACGATCAAATTATTTTTTATAATACTAGGACTAGGGGGCAGAGGCTAAATATGTTTTAAAACTATTAATTTAATTGTTTAAAAAAAATCATTCATTTCCTTTTTCAATTTCAAAAATATATAATTATTTATTAATTTTTTTCTACACATCGAAGTGGGGGAGAGAACATATTTTTTTTTCTGTGACTAATAATAATAATATAAAATATTTATTATTTTACTAACGAATCCACAATGTTAATAAAATTCCTTTTTTTACAGATTAAATTATTTTTTACCATAGCAGGAAGAGAGGGCAAAGCCTAAATATGTTTTAAAATTATTAATTTAATTATTAAAAAAAAAAAAATCATCTCCCTTCTTTCTTCGGTTAAAAAATATATGATTATTTCAGTTTTTTCTGCACATGGAAGTTGGAGGGGGAAGGGAGCAGAAAGAATATTTTTTACGGCTAATATTGATAATACAAAATATTTATTATATATTATAAATATGTTTGTGAAATTACCTTTTTTTAACGATTACTTTTTTTTTTGCAATACCAAGCGGGAAGGGACAGAGTATAAATAAATTTTAAAATTATTAATTTAATTATTAAAAAAAAAATCATTCCCCTTCCGTCTTCAGTTTAAAAAAATACATGATTTCACTTTTTTCTGCATATCAAAGTGGGGGAAGGAACATATTTTTTTATGACTGATAATAATAATATAAAATATTTATTATATTGTTACAAAAATGCCAATAAAGTTGCTTTTCTGCAACACTGTGTAGAGAGGAATAATTAAGAATTAAAAAAAAAAAAAAATTCATTTATTAAAAAATATTTCGTTCTATTAAAAAATATATTATTTAACAGCATTTTAAAAAGTAATTTAATTTTAAAATTAAATTTTCATGACCCATCGGCGTTGAAAAATAAATTTTATTGTTTAGAATATCTTTAATCCCCTCCCCTCCCCCCACTCTATCCTACTGCTCGAAAAGTATTAATTTCATCATTAAAAAAAAATCCTTCTCCCACCTCAGTGTGCAGAATAAGAAATAAATTTAATTAGTAATAGTATTTTTTTAAACATTATCATGTAAAGTTTGATGTTTAGCGTATCATTTTCTGTCCTTATTTAAAGTAGTGTATCAGATTGTTATATTTCATAACAATTTTTTGCCGGAAATCGCTGCAGTATAGATTTTTTTTTGATTATCCTAGTACTCTAATAGAAATAATTTGATTATTAAAAAAAATAATTTCCTTCACCCACAGAAAAATAAATAAATCATTAAAAGCATTTTTAAACATATCATGTGAGCCTCAATGTTTAGTGTCATCTTGCTGTCCTTATTTGAAGTAGTATATCAAAATATTATTACATCTCAGAAATCGTTGCAGTAATGATTTTCTTTTTGATTATTTTAACCATGTTCAACTTCAGCGACATCTAACGTCCGTTATGCTAAACCACAAAAGCTAATCAACCACTTTTCCCGCCCGCTTAAATTCGGAAGCGTGAATCAACAACAACAGTCAGGGAGCCACATTAAACGGCATTATACACATTAAAACCGAAAACGTAAAGAACGCTTTTCCGCGACCATTCCGTCAGCGCAGCACGTTATAATACCCGAGCACCGTCATACGGTATGTACCTACATAATTACAGGAAATTCGAACACATCCTGGGCTGCCTGTCGACGATTTACAGAGACACTTTTAATGGGATGATTAGCGCAAAACGACTGCCGTTCTCAATTATTATTCGTGTGCGTTGCCGTTGCGTAATTTATTCAGCGCCCGTATTACGAAAAGCACGAATTAGACTTTCAAATAAGGACTCTCTAGGAAGCGTTCAACTAGGCCGACATACACATTATTAGGAGCATATTTGTATGCGCCGAGATAAAAATAAAGTAATTAAATGTAAATAATATTCGATTCATTCTTACTTCAAATTTGACACTTCTCGGAAATCAATACGACGGCGCCATCTAGGAAATACTAGTCGAACCACTCTATATTGCAGGGTGGCGGATTGTCATTCAGGATTGTATTGCTTTTAGCTTTGTTAGGTAGGGATTTACAATTTAGCAGCGATTGAAGTGGGAAAGCAGGAAGTTCTGTGCTTTTCGGCGAGATAATCTTTGCAGGGATGACGAGATTTGATTTCTGTAGAATGGAAAGTGGCATCTAGTGAGAAATTTATAAAATTCGGGCGATGTGTACGTAATCATAGTTGTATTAATAATAAGATTTATAGGGTTAGAGCCGTTTTACACGTACGAAAATTTTTACTTAAATCATAACAAAAATTATCCTGAAAATTTTAGTGAGAATTTTCGTTAGAAATTTTGTCGCGACACTTTCAGGTCATTTTACACAGGAATAAATTTTAAGCGGAATTTTTACAATATTTGTTGTTATAAGCAGGCGCATTTGTTAAATTAAATTGTTATTTGATTATGGTTATCATAGAAATCCTAAATAAATAGCAGTTAACCAATAAACCAGCAAAATATGGAACGTAATTGTTTAGATTTAGATTACACCCAGTAAACCAAATTCAAATTTCCCTCACTTATTTTTAGTAACTTCAACATGAAAGCATGAAGTTACCTATGATTTTGTATTACATTAATAGTTATTTGAATATCTTTAATTTGAAGTTACTAAATATAATTGCGGGAAATTTGAATTTGGTTTACTGGGCAACTACTACTACAAAGAAGTGCAAATGGAAGTAACCTTATTCCTGTGTAAAACGACCTGAAAGTGTCGCGATAAAAATTCTTACGAAAATTGTCACCAAAATTTCGGTATAAATTTTGTTACAATTTGCGTAAGAATTCTCGTACGTGTAAAACGGCTCTTAGATTGAAATAGTGAGCTATTCTTTGGCATTTATATTATTATGTCAATTAAACCCTATAAATCTTTATTAAAAAAAAATCAAAATTAACATTCCATATTTTTTCTACTTGCTTTGCTTTGTAATATTCTAAATCCATCTACCTACTTATTATTGCTGTTTGAGATTTTTGTCTTGTCTGATTTTTGCAAGTTTTTGCTTCGTATCGGTTCTTGTTAGAGACACTGAAAGATTTCTATTTTTATGCTGGAGAAGGCGGGAAAAAACGGTTTGCGTCCAACAGATTTTTTGTTGTGATTTGACTCAGATTTTAAATTGTTATTTACATAACCTTACTGATGTGAATTTCTTTAATTTTTACGTTTTTTTAAGGGGAGTTGCTCCAACTGACATGCAGCATTAAAATGCAACCATCTTAGGTTTTCACACTGTGATTGTTTCAGTGCATTTCTTGATACGGAATGGAAGCATTTTTTTTGGCATTTTTTTGGGCCTTTCTAGTAATATATTGATACCAATCGTTTACTCAGGTTGGTCAAGCTTCTTTTTAATAAGTGAGGTTAGATAAATAATGGGTGGTTGCTAGCAGACAGTTCTGTCCAGTGTTGCCAACTCGTGGGAAATTTCCCGATTCGTGGGAAGTTTTGAAGCTGAAGGGAAAAAGGGAAATAGCATGGTATTCGTGGGAATTTTTTTTTGCATTGCTGTGCTAATGATTATTTAATCAAATTAATGATTCGTTAATTGGTTTGAATACCGAGGTAACCAAATTTAAATTTCTCACAATTATCTTTAGTAACTTTAACATAAAGGTATTAAAATAACTGAATATAACGCAAAATTGTAGGTAATTTCATGATTCAACGTTGAAGTTACTGAAAATTTTTGGGGAAATTTAAATTTGCTTGCCTAGGTAGTTTGTGATGCATTTTAAAAGTAAAATATTTAATTAATAACAAAATTGCATATCGCCCAAACACGCCCTTAGAAATACAAATACCTGCTATTTTAAATACCAGAAATTATCTACTAATAAATCATTTGTTTACGTTATTTATAGAATGGTGCTTCTATACTATTAGCTCCCTACTTTATTTTGCTGGTATAAGACTGGATCCCAACTGCGTCATCACGAGATGCGCAAGAGCATACCTTGTATATTTGTGCCATAGTATTTACTGTGTTTTGTGCATTCGTGGGAATTTTGTTAAAAAAGGGAAATTTTGATAGTTCTCGTGGGAAATTCTAGTCTTAAGGGTTGGGAACACTGGTTCTGTCAACCATGACATGTGTCAACTGCTTAGTAATGTCGGTAAATAAGTTGGCGAGAAACAAATTCTCTATTGGATTATTGAAGCACGCCTGTAAAACTGCATTTACGCAAACGCGATATCATTTTAAGATCGGAAATCAAAAAAATCTTTATATTTATGCTTCGTTTATACCGTATTAAAATGCATATGCATGTGCAAATATAATACTAGTATATTTATATTGTATTTGGTATGTGTGAACACCACTTCATAATTTATGTAAGTATTTGTCCTCCTTGGATAATTAAAATTTGAGTCTGTAGATGGCGCTAGTTTGCAATATATTTTATACTCTTGCTATTATTTTTATTTTAATTTCCTCTTGGTTATGTTTGGCGTGAAATGATGAATATTTACAAGTAATAAAGCGGAATTTCTTTTTTTTTTTCTTTAATATTTTGTTATTTATGTTCGCTTTTCAAGTGAATTTGTGTAACGTACTTTTTTCAGATGTCATTTTTAATGACGTAACACCACTACCCCAATCCTTGTGTTTCGACAGACGCCTTCCTAAGCAACCGAAGACAAAGCAAGAGCCACAACTATTTCTAACACACAAAAATGTCAAGAATGTATTGCAAGCCTTTACACCCAATAAATTGTCGAAAAAAATAAATATTCGGAAAATATCGGTATTTGGATTTATTCACTCAATTGCTTATAACTTTGTCATTTTTCGGTCGATTTTCTTCTGGTTGGTCTTAGTTCTTACGTAGAAGTATCAATCTTTACGTACTGAACAAAACCAGACGTTTTTTTAACGATTTGTTACTTTTTTGTCGCACAGAATCACTGTAAAATATGATTTTTTTTGAAATGTGCCCTATTTCATCGATATATTTTGAACCGCTTTACCCATCAAAGATCCGATTATACATATTTGTTCGTCATCTTAATACCTTGCATTTGGGTACCAAGAACGAACCAATCGGACATTTCTAGCTCGAGATATGATTTGTCAAGTTGAAAAACGTCGAAAAATGAAAAATTACACTATTTCAAAAACTGTTCCATTAAAAAAAATTTAACCTTGATTTTCGAATTCAGTGGAAGAAAATACATACGGAAATCTATCTCTCATCAAATGTACATGAAAAAAAATTCATTTTGTAAACTAGTGTTATTTGCAACTGTTATGATGACGCATGTCATATGTTATGTTATTTTTAACGTTTTTTACGTTATTTTAACGTAAATGATACAACATAGGGTGGGATATCTATGTTTAAGTATACTGTCATATCTATTAATTGTTAATTCTAAATATTACCCATTTTTAATTCTTTCATACTCAGGATATGACAAACACTTACTGTCTTTTAGCATTTAAAAATCGATTTATTCCTCTTTAAAGACACACTTCCCGAATTACTTAACGCATCCAACACCCAACACGACACAAACGCCCGTCATTCAGAAAGACGATCTTTCCCGGAGGCATCCGACTCCTATCGATGATGGCCCGGAGCGATCCGCGGGAAACCCCCTTCGGATCCGGCGTCCGGAACGTACCGGAAACGACGGGGACGTGCGCCGCTGCCATTCCGCACCGGAAATACAGGGTATTAGTTATAGTTAGGGAAATCTATTGCCTCGCAAGATGCTGATTTCTCCGCCGCTATCTCACTAACGTTACGACCTGCCTGGGAGGTTTCTGGCCTTTATTCTCTATGCATATATGTTGTACGTGTATGCGTATGAAGGAGCGTACGTGTAAAGGAGAAGGGTAGAAGCGTGTTCGAAAGCCTACGGCTTCTGTTTCGGGCAAAATAAGAAACAAAGGTTTTTAAACTTCGTTATTTTCGATATTTTCCGGAGCGTTGTTTGATTGTTTCACGTGCGCGCGTCTAATGACGCCATCTATGGTTGATGGGGTAATTAATTAAAAGGTTCGATTGATCATTAAAAGATCGAACACAAAAGGTGTATTTTTAAAGTAATTTTGATGATTATCACTATGTAACACGTTTTTTGTCCTTGAGTAGTAAGCGTTATTTTCAACTTATTTATGCTTCAAAACAATAGAAAAATACTTTTATTCCCCTCTAATTTTGCTTTTGTGACTAGGACAACGAAAATTTGAAATATACCCACATATGTATATCGTATGTCCACTTAAGTATGAGACAAATTTTATTGAATTTATAAAAAAAAAATTATGTAAAATAAAAGTTGGTGCTTCTTTAAAAACATATTTTATATTCAAACTTAGCTAAAATCCGTGGTTTTGCTATAAATTAAGAAAAAAATTAGTTGTCTTGAGAATAAAACACGCTTATTTTTAAAGATACCAAAAAGCTCCATTAGCGAAAAGTACTTCAACTCCCTAAATGTGCTAAAATACAAATTTTCAAAGTAGAAATCAAAGAAATGGAATTCTACGAAATTACACAATATGAGCCAAACATTGAAAAAAATACTTTTTTAATTTTTTTTTTTTGTAAAAATGTGTTTTTTCGATTTTTTTTAACGAAACTTCTTCATATCTTTAAAAATAAGGCTGATTTATACTCAAGACAATTTCTTTTTTTTTTTCTTAATTATAGCAAAATTACGAATGTTAATTTTAAACCCCCAATATATGTCTAAAGAAGCACTGCCTTTTATTTTATATAAATGTTTCTTATAGATTCAATAATTTTTTTTTCCCCATTAGTCTCATATTTAAGTGGACACAGTGTATATCTCCAATATTTTCTCCTTACGGGTGAGCTTTTTAGGAAAGTCATCGCTGTCGAGAATCTTCTTAATTTGAGGTCCTACCTTCGCCTCAGATAGCTTAGGAAATAAATTTTCAAGGTGTTTTATGGCTGCTGACTCCGTACTTACAACTTTCGCAAACTGTTTTATAAGCCCCAACTTTATGTGCAGTGGTGCTCATCAGCACCTTTAGAGGGTCTACCAGTGGCTCTCATTTGCTATTGTTTTTCCCTATAGAAAACTCTGTCCTCTGTGGCCAGTCGTGCTTGTTGTAGTGTGCCTGCTGTCCCAAAGACAAAGATAACATGGGAATTTGCTGAAACCACCTTGCAGATCCATGAGGAATGACACCATTTTGAAGTCGCCGATTACCTTCCATCCATACTTGTCATACTTCAAAACTTTCAGCAAGATCTTGATGTTAAAGTAATCCTCTTTGAGGTGCACTGAACGACCCAGGAGAAGAGATGGAAAATTATTACCATTATGCAGCAGTACTGCTTTGAGGCTTCTTAAAGAGCTGTCAATGAAGAGACGCCACTCATTTGGATTATATGCGATTCCAATTGCCTCAAATAGCCCAGTTACATCGTGGCAAAAGCAGAGCCCATCTAGATAGGTGAGAAAGCTAGAAAGGGTTTGGTGACTTTCTCTGATCTACGACTCGCACAGTTTCATCCAGCAAGTTCCCCACTGCTTCAACCTAGAGGTCAAAATCTCAGCATTGGACTTGGAGAGTCCAAGATCTCTAACTAAGTCGTTCTACATTGATCATGTCATCTGATTCTACAATATTTTCTTCACACTTCGACTCGCTGTTGCTGATTGAAGACGCCTGATCTATCTTAGGAGGAGTAGGTAATGGAAGTTGAGGGCTGTCTAATACTGTGGCCATGGATGACGGAAGATCCGGATACATTACAGCAGGTGCATTTTTGCCAGTACGGCGTTTTGGAAGGTCCACAATGCAAAAGTAGCAGTTGCTTGAGTGGTTAGTGGTTCCCGCCAAATGCTTGGAATTGCAAATCTTATGGATCTCTTTTCTCCCCTATACAATCCTCTTGTCTTAATAAACTGACCACAAACATAGCAAAACGCGTCTGCTTCATGTTTGCAACCTCTTGAAGCCATCATCTAATTATAAAATTGGTATAGTGAAATGTGAAGTACATATACACACCGTTTTGAGCACTGAAATCGTGGGACGAGTCTATTATATCAGCTTTAGGAGTGTACACGTTTTGAATGGAGGGACGTTGGAACATTGGATCTGTCAAAATTTAAAATAGCGCCTGTACAATATAGCAATAAATTATCAAAACAGATTGAGTGGTTGAGACATCTTCGTTGTGATATTTTTGTTTTGTTTTCTAAAAAAAAAACAAATCCAAACCCGAAAATGCAGATACTTGTCACTTTGACAGATATATTTACTGTCATTCCTATCGTAAATGAATTCACTTCCGTCACTGATGTCTTTAATTCCCGTATTCTACGTCGAACGACATAATATGTACTTCTCATTTTGGGTTTGCTTGTAAATTTTAAAATATCATTGGCTTAGTCACAAAAGCAAAGTTTGTGGGAAATAATCGACTGTTTTTATACTTTTCTGACATAAGATAATAGGAAATAACAGTTACAACCCAAACACAAAAAGATTAATAGAAATTGTTACATAGTGTTATCAGCTTAGATGGTAGTACTGCAATCTAAATTGAAACAAACAATCCAAATAATAAATTCTATCAATTGTTGCCGAGGACAGGAAAGAGATATTTATATATGAAACGTATTGCAGATATAAGTCAAACATTAATTGAAATATTGCATATTCAACATTAAATTCACGGGAAGATTACATATTACAATCTTTGTAAAAGAACTTTTATACTGTAAGATTTGTCTAAAGGCCGCTTTACAGTTCGCAATTTTTTGTATTGCGTGCAATACAAATAGTGCATGCGCATTCAATGGATTTCGATCAGCTGTGTGCAGTTTTATTGGTATTGCAGGGAATAGAACGTGTCCTAATATTTCAGTGCGCGCAATTTTATTGCACGCAATACACAAAATTCCCTAAAGAATATTTCCGTTTAAAAGATTTACAATCCATATTAAGTAATATACATATGTATATTTTAATTAAATTGGTTAAAGACTCACTGGCACAATTCAAGTTCTCTAATAGCCAAATTTAAATTTCCCGCCACTATTTTTAGTAACTTCAACGTAAACTCATTAAAATAACTGTTAGTGTAGTACAAAATGGTAGGTAATTTTATGTTTCAAATTTGCGGGCAATTTAAATTTGGCTATGTGGGTTTAATAAGGGTTGAGGATAGTAGTTAAAATTCAAACATTCGACTTTTTCAAAAATTTATTCTTTTGCTTCAAAAAGACGATTTTTTGGTCGTTTGGATTTTTTGGATCGAGATTGCTCAAGTTTGGCTATTATCCTCCATTCTTATTAAACTTTAGTATATATTTTATTAGTTCATATTATGTCGATTAGGCGGATATTATAGGTATTAAAAAAGTTCTTTAACAATGATCTTTTACAAAGGTGTTTGACATAGATTTTTAGATGTCCATCTTGTATAAATGTTTTGTGTGTCATTGATTGTATCTTACATCCTCATAAGTATCTAATGCTTGCATATAAAATCTATCACTTCAACATTTACAGGCAAAAACGTGAATCATTCCTTCCTCATAGAAAAAAAAAATTGGAAGTTTCACTAGAATTATAAATATTTAATGTATTTATTTAGTATAAAAAAGATATAACAATGTTAATCATCAAATTGTAACACTAGTAAGTTTGTTGTAATAATTCTTACAATTTGTATGAAGTAGATGAATGAGTAGCAAGATTTTGCACCACATTTTGAAATAAACCAGTATTTATTATACACAAATCAAAACCATTCTTTAAATCAAAGGAATATTATTTCTTTACGGCTATTTCTTTCAGTTAATACATATTTCTTTTTTTACTTTATATGTATTTATTTCGTTGAGATAATATTGAAAGAAATTTGGGATCACTGTAAAATAAGGACAAAGAAATATATCTTTGATTTGAAGTATCCTCTTCCTCTGTTTAAGACCTCAAAATTCTTAACCAAAAAACATGTTTTTGTTGACGTAGCAGTTTTAGAGCAATCAATAAAAAAAAGCTAAAATAATCAATCAGGAATATTCATATATCAATATGAGTATATGTACACAAGGCAATAAAGAGTAAATATTCTTAAAAATCAACAAAAATATGACGATTTTTTTTGTAAAAATAGATTCCAAAAGGCTCAAAAATTAACTTCCACAAAAAAGCAAAATCACAGAATAACTCTCATGCTCGTCAATTTCCATATATTATATACTCTTATATTTAATTAAAAACTTGTTTCACAATATTTAGAATTAACTAATCGTAGAACTCATTCGTAAGAGGATTATTGTATTAATGCTATATGATTCTCTATCCGTGCGTTTCTCTGCGAAACAAAAAGTGCGGCGCTTGCATTTCTCAAGTACTGGCTCCGGCTGTTGTTATCGGTCACTCGCTTACGTGTCATATTAAGGTACATCTACAGTGTGTGTTCTTGATTTCCAGCTATACATACATATAAATATAAGGATAAAAATGTATCTTACCACATTTTGATCTTGTCAAGCTATCCGTGATGCTGTTGGAAGATTTCGAGGTGCTTACGTGATTGTGTGAAGATTTATCTGTCCGTTCGATACCTGGAATTGAAAAACAATATAAACTATAACATATACACACAAATTAAATAATTGTTACGCATGATAGCAATAACATATTATTTCATTCAGCATTAATAGTGTCAGATATAACACTTAATATATCCCTGTCTTGATTATACACTGAGATCGTGAATGATTGTCCTGATCCTACACTACTTTTCGCGATGCGCAAATCAATATATTGATCCAATCATTGGAATGAAATTAGTAATACAGCGTTTCCTCAAATTTTGCTGTCAAAATTGACGTATGTTCTACATAGTCCTACGGTTTGTGTTTGAATTTTCCTTATTTAGTCATTCCGTGTTATTGCTTTTTTAATTTTCACACACAGTCTTTCTCAAGACTACGCTTTCATTTACAATGATTATACGGAACAAGATAAACTGTAGAATATACATCAGTAAATGGTGCCTCGGTGCAATGTATATAAGAAACCAATTTTTATTGAGTTAATTCTGTATCAAATAGTTTTGCAGTGGCAGTAGCTAACATGGTTCATATCAATCCAGCAAATATTATTCACCTGCTAATACTTTCATATAATTATCATGAAAACCAAATAACACAAAATAATCCGAGTGAAATAGAATTGCATGATGCGGTGAAAACAGAAAAATATTTCTATAGATTATTTGATCCCAAACAAAGCCATTATAATGATCTGGAAATCTCGATAAAATAGCACAGGGGTATTCCACGAACTGGTTCATTAAAAGTTTATTATGTTCGATTATTTACTTATATTTGAGATTTTGGCACCAATATCTGTTCGATTGGAACTATATAATGTAAAATACCTAACCAAAATATCACTTCCGGTTGACCGGAAATGGATGTCAACTTTCTTATTTTAAATAGAATGATATAATTTTTTATTCATTTTTGATTCTACAACTATTAATACGTCAGTTTTCATTAGCTATTCCTATAGCTACATGTTGCCGTTTTTGAGTTATTTAAGTTTTTCTTTTTTTTTAGTCATAATCATGTGCATCATGAGAATTAATATCTCGGTTATACTGCAAGTAGAGACTCCAAATTTGCTAGTTATGAATGTAGGTATTACTCTAAGAAACGGTAAGCAAACTTACATTCTAACATACAGGGTGTTCAAACTGAGGAAACAAAGTGACATATTTTCAAATGCAGAAAACTCATTTTTTTTTTAATAGAAACACCTGTATTTTAATTCGGAATTAAGAAGTAAATATCATCCCCTATCACTTTATATTAGCATTCCCTATACCTATCTTTAATAGATTTTTGAGATATTGAGCGACATTTTGTTAAACAGACTAAGTAGCCCTATTCTTTAAATGTTTGTAGCTGTGGCTCTGAAATGGATTCACGTAAAATTCATGTATCATTTTTGAATAACCATACAAGAATGTCTGTTTCGAATAGTCATTTTTATAATATTTGCGTTGTACGAAAGTGTAATTACAATGATATACATAAACACGTTTGGTTAGTCAATGAATTTGACATTAATCCCATTCAGAGCCAGCTACAAACACGCAAAGATAGGGCTACTTAGTCTGTTTAACAAAAAGTCGTTCATATCTCAAAATCTATTAAAGATAGGTATAAGGGAATGTGATATAAAGTGATAGGGATGATATTTACTTCTTAATTCCGAATTAAAATACAGGTGTTCTATTTAAAAAAAATAAGTTTTCTGCATTTGAAAATATGTCACTTTGTTCCTCAATTTTGAACACCCTGTATGTTAGAATGTGAAGTGTGCTTTCCGTTTCTTAGAGTTATATCTACATTCATAACATAGCAAATTTGGAGTCTCTACTTGCAGTATTAAGCGAGATATTAATTCCTCAATGATGCAATGATTATGACTAAAAAAAAAGAAAAACTTAAATAACTCAAAAACGTCAACATGTAGCTATAGGAATAGCTAATGAAAACTGACGTATTTATAGTTGTAGAATCGAAAAATGAATAAAAAATTATAACATTCTATTTAAAATAACAAAGCTTCCATTTCCGGTCAACCGGAAGTGATATTTTGGTTAAGGTATTTTGCATTTATAGTTCCATTCGAACAGATACTGGTGCCAAAATCTCAAATATAAGTAAAAAATAGAACATCATAAACTTTTAATGAACTAGTTACGTGGAATATCCTGTATATAATGGGTAAACGTACAAAAAAATCAGTACAAATCACGGTATGAGACAATCCCTAATTGAATAAGTGATTCAGGGTGTGACGCTCAAACCTCCTCCGATATTATAACACGCCACTCTTCCCCTTAACACAGCACAAGTCGAGCCGCGTGCGTATATAGCATCAGTGGCGTAACACGCTGTCGTTTATCAGATTACATAGGGATCTGCCGACTTCGCGGTGCTTCTAAACTGACTGCCAAATGAACTCCTTCTCAACGATGTATCACCGTATTCTCGGTATAATAAATTCGGCAGTCCGTATACAGTCTATTAATCAAGAGGGGTTCCTGCGCGAGGTTTATCTGCTTGTCGTCGGGCCACAGTGGTGCAGAAAGCGTGGTGGAGGAGGGCAGTTATCTGACTGCGATATCTCACGAGCTTGTGGCATGTTTACTTACATGTGTTTTTCAAGGGGGAAGATGTGTTTAGTGATATGGTGCGTATGTACATAGATTCTAAGTCGAGATGAGTTCGAATCGTGGTCAAGTTCAGGAGACATCTTATTTTCATACAAAAATAGAAACAACCCGACCTAAAGAGGTTATTATTATATACTTATTAGTAGAGACCTGATTATATGCAAAGAAAAACTGGAATATATGCCCATATATATGCATCTTTTTTTGAGAGAATATGCATAAACCTGGGGCATATATGCAAAAACATTGCGACAATATGCAAAATTTTTACATAAAATAAATAAAAGCAAAAATTTAAACATTAACTTTATTGGACAAAATTTTTTCACAACATATTTCTAAAACAATTTATAAATAAATATTTTCCAAAATTGTGTAAAGGAAAGTTTTGTCTTCTATCAGAATACATATGTTTCGAAATAGAAAAGCTTCTTTTAACATCCACAGATGTAATTGGTGCATTTTTTAACTTTGCAATACATTCTAAACTAAAATTAAAGTCGAAATCGTTTACTGTTTCACCTTCCAAAATTTTCTTAACTTTCTTCAATTTCAAATACCCCGCATTTTTATTTATCACTTTTTTAAATTTATCGTATATAGAATTGTACCCTTAACCTTCTTTACATAGCATATCAAATTCGTCTACTACTTCGACTGATTCCGAGAGCGACATCCCTTGCGTTTCTAGTTTACGAATGGAACTTGAAACAAAGCTATAATTTGATTTAATATACAAAAGATTTTATAGCAATTCTGTTGATGTTACTATCTTTTTACAGTTTTCTAGAGCAATGCAGTCAGCAGTGATTTCAAGAATTACATTTCTTATTCCTTCAAAATTATCGGCGAAAAAATTGCAGCCTCTAACCCTAATGTACCCCATCTCGTAATAATCGGTTCAGGAGGCAACTTAACACCGGGAAGTCGCTCCTTATAAATTTGGATTCGTAAAGGTGCTTTTAAAAATATTTTTTTGACATTGCTAATTAAATCATTAATCAAAGGGAATTGATTCCTAATGTCTTCGGCTACACGATTGAACCCATGAGCTAAACAAGTGGTATGAATAATGTTACTATAAAAAATTTTTAAATTTTGCGCGGCTTTTATCATGTATGGTGCAGCGTCGGACAACATTAGTAAAATTTTTTCACAGCGTATACTTCCAGGTAAAAAGAAATTTGATAAACCTTCTTGAACGAATTGGGCAATTGTCACATTATTTGTTTTTTGAAGTTCTTTACAATAAATTAAATATGATTTACCTACAATATCTTCATGAAGAATTCCTATTAACAAATGGGCAATATAATGGCCACACTTATCCGTACTTTCATCTACCATGATATAAATAAAATTATTCCCTACCAATTGTTGAATTTCTGCTATTGTTTGCTGGTAACAAGATGTGACATAATTTTTTCGTAAGGTACTTTCGTCAGGTATATTATGTTTGCAATATTTTTGCAGAAATGATTTCAAATTAACATTGTTTAATCTTGCTAATGGTATGTTAGACGAAATTAATGCGTTACACAGATCCGTATTATATTCTTCTTGTACTGAGTTTCGTGAAGTTGATGCTACACATTGACGTATAGATTGCTGCACACATGCGGATCGCTTTAGTTTTTCACATTTTCCAATATGTGATGGAGTTTTAGCGTGTTGATCAATCAGGTATTTTCTTTCAGAAGATACCTACAACAACAATTGTCATTTTATATCAAAAGTTAAAGAATTTAAAAACAATTGTAAAACTTTTAGTAAAATTAAACTTACCAGTTTACTGCAGGCTCGACAAAATATTTTGTCGCCATCCTTTATCAGTTCAGGATATGGCTTAATCCATAAAGAAATTTTGTTCGCTATACTCATTGTATGTACGCACAGTATTTAAAAACGTAACACAATTACATGCTGTTTCGCTGAAAGATATTCAATGAATGAATAGTTTATTTGGGAATTAATAATAATAAAACGTATTTACCACATCCCTTCTGCTAGGCGAAATTAAACACGTGCAGTTCTTGGAAAAAAGTATTAGAGAAACCAATGTAAAAGATTTATCGTTCTGAGAATTGTCGATTGTCGATCTACATTAGGAATTACTAGGGAATTTTTACTAATGGAAAGGATAAGAAAAAGCTTAAATATGCAATATATGCATAGAAATGCCTAAATATGCAATATATGCAATCACTAATTAGCGCTAATTAACTTCAATTAGTGTAATACGTCTACACATAGACTATAATTAAAGATATGCAAAAAATAAAATATATGCACTTTGCATATAATCCGGTCTCTAGTTATTAGAAAGGAAAAATATATACAGTATGTCATCGGATTGAGTTTACAAGAGGAAAAAATCTTTATTTTTATTTTAGGACGAAAAGTTCCTTTTTTGTGAAAAAGTTTGTTTTTAAGATATGAGTTTTTCGTGAAAAAAAATATTAGTTAGTATTAATAAATAATAATAAAATGATAAATAATAAGAAGTGGAGGTCATCGGAGAAGGTTCACCTGCGGTGACCTCACAATTCTTTTACTTGTGTAATTTTCGATTTCATTCATCTTCTGACTGATTAAAAGTTAAATCTGTCTGATGAAGGTTTATTAAGCTGAAACCGGTGGCAGAAAAACTGTAGTAAATAATCAAATAAATTAGTTAGGCAGTATCACATATTTTATACGTGTGATCTAAAAACCAATTTTTTTAAATGATAATTTAAACTTTAAACAACAAATTTTACAGTCAAAAATATCGATATGTCGAATCATATCAATATTTTTTTCCTAATGGCACGTTATATCATTCAAGCCGGTCGTAAAGTGTATATGTAAAATAAAGAAACAGGTGCTCCGACCTCACAACCGGGTATTTCACTCTTCCTCCGGGAATCCGGGTGTTTTCCGGGCGTTTCCGACGATACCGCCCGCCATCTTGGACCGGGTCCAGATAAATCATTAACTGTGGAACAGTCGACTACGCGACGAACGCCCTGCCCGCCTTTTACCCTCCGCCCTTCCCAGTCTTCACTCCTTTGTTCCCTTTGTTATCCTTTCGCCGTTATTCCTGCCTCTACATTTTTCTCCGTTGGATTCCATGTTCCCCAGTGGAAGCCGACGCTCACGTCTCATTGTGTCCCAGCGCCCGCTTCTTCCATATCTGTTTCCTTTCCGCTCGTTCACCGTTTGCCGTGCGTTTTGTCTGTTCACGTGTGTGTCTGTGTGTGCCTTTTGCTTTGTCGACTTGGAGAACGACAGAGAAGTAATTTGGGGTCGAGTTTTCTCCTAGTTGGAGGATCGAGGGTTGTCTCTTTGGTCCTGGGTCCTTTGTCGGAGTGAAATTTTTCAAGACGACTGTCTTTTGAATCATTTTTATCTCGTTAGAAATTAATTATAACCTTAAACGCTTTTTATGTAAGTCTAATTTACGTTTTTTTTTCCGTGGGGAATTTATCAAATTTATATATTTACCTTTCTGGCTTGTTTCAGAATCAATTTCTATGGCTGAGCTCTTTAACTTCCCAATTGCGTACTAGTACAGCGTAGCAGACTAGCATTATTAAAACAAGAATAAATATTATAATAGTTGGATCAATTAAATGGTCATTTTTGTAACGGAACGGGTTTTCTTATCTGGAAACTTTTGGGGATGGTCAGCCCAAATCCATTCAAGATAAAACCAAATCCCGTTTCACAGATAACCCCTCCTGTTCTTTTGACTGACGAGCCACTGCTGGAAAACAATCTTTTTGTTCGGTAGCGATTGGTACATACAGTCGCGGACAAATGTTATAGGCACCCTAAATAAATATGTAGTATTTTAAGGGATCTTATTAATTTGTTGCATCTTAGAGTGTTTTTAGTACAGCTATAATACTTTTTAGATGGGAGGGGAAAAGTGACATCTCGAAGACTTGAAAATATATAAAAAAAATAATACATTTACAAAATGTATCTATAAAGACTATTGTAACCAAAAAGACGATTAAATAAACGTTGAAATAACTGTCACAAAAAAAATGCAAGAAACATGAAACCCGTTAGTTTTGTCAAAGGTGCCTATAACATTTGTCCGCGACTGTATATGTAAAATACAATAATTAACAAAACAATTATTTAAAAAGTGCGACAAACTCTTCCACGAAGTAGACGCAGTGCCGAAACAACAAGGAGCGCATCCGTCTCTTAAAGATTTTTTCATTATTCAAGGACACTATTTCGGGCGGTAGTAAATTGAAAAGTGTCAACCCAGCTGAGGTTTGGGGATCGTTGAGCCTATTTAAGGGTATACTATATTTGCTTGTTTGTCTCGTATCATATGAATGCAAGTCACCATTCCTGACAAAGGCCTTCCTATTGGTAAAAATGTGCATCAAAAGTTCCAGTATATACATACCAAGCAAGGGCAAGATATTAAATTTGGCCGACAAGAGTCTGTACTTTTAATATTTGCCATGCACCGAATAACACGCTTCTGAGTCAGAAAGACTTCGTTTGACGAAACCGCCGCACCCCAGAATACAATCCCGTACTGGATAACACTGTGTACCCGACCATAATAAAAGCTAAGTAAGTAATTAAAGTCTATTATATGTTTTAAATTATTAATTTGGAAACATGCCGAATTCATTTTCTTAACTAAAGCGAGAGAATGATTTTTCCAACTCAAATTTTCATCAATATTTAAACCCAAAAATATTACAGTAGTTTTCGTTCCAAATCAAAATCACTAACCTGTACATTATCATTAGAGACTGAATTATTTTTAGAGTTAGAAGAACGGGGACGCATATAATTGGTTTTAGATAGATTCATGCATAGTTTATTGATGTTAAACCACCGACCCAGGTCATTCACAAGTCTATCTGCCTTTTTACATCCGCACCGGTTATCACAGCAGAGGTGTCATCTGCGTAAATGATCAAAGTATAATGCACAAAGTTAACAATATAGTTGATAAACAGGATAAAAAGAATTGGACCCAAGATTGAGCCCTGGGGCACTCCCATTGCAATAGGTAACTGAGTAGACACAACATCCCTAATTAAACCATGTCCGTCCTTAAAGGATATTTTTACATATTGAAATCTGTTTGGCAGATATGATAAAAGCCAATCTGTCATTACACCATGAATGCCGTAAAGATTAATTTTACATATTGAGATATCGTGATTAACACAGTCAAAGGCACGAAATAGATCGCAAAAGACTTCGGCCGGATATTCACCCCTATCTAGAGATTTATACACGTCGTTTGTAAGTTGAAGAATAGCGGATATTGTGGAAAATTGTTTTATAAAACCATGTTGTCTATTTGTAATTATATTGTTCTTTTCCAGGTGACTAAGCAACCTGTTCAACATTGCGTACTCAAAAAACCTTGGAAAGACTTGAACTTATTGAAATGGGGCGATAATTCGATATACTAGAGACTGAATCTTTTTTGTGTACTTATAGGATAGATTGTCGAAATTTTAAGTAAATTAGGATACACACCACTCTCCATAGATAAGTTAATAAGCTTGGTCAGCGGTTCAACGATATAGGGAGAAATCTGTATTAATAAGCTAGCCCGAACTATTTTTATTTTTGATTTGATTGAATATGTTTGAGACTTCTTGTTCGTGAAACGGCAAGACGCACATGCTACCGCATGGACTTAAATTTACCCTAAAAGAGCAAGAGCCCGCGGACACAGCAGGAATGGAAGCCGCGATCCTTCTGGGCTCATCAACAAAAAACTCATTGCATATATATTCGAATTAACTGATAGGATTTGATTTAGTTTGACGAAAATTTTGGTTGTCACAACTAAATTATTTGAATAAAATTATTTTGTGTTCTAAAATAAAAATTTGCTTGCTACTACGTAAACGAAAGTTTTCTTGAATAAAGTAAAATTTGGTTCACGTTACTAAATGCTATTTTTTTTCGTGTACACGGGAATTTGTGTTACCCAAAACATAATTTTTCACGTGATACGCTTTAAAGGGTTCGATTGACTCCTTTCTAAAGTTACCATGACAATATAAATTTGTTTTTATAACAACAAATACCTAACAATTTATCATGAATTTCTCCTATAAATGATAAATGATATTCCTCTCTCTTGAAATGGGGGTATAGATTAAATAGTATATAGGTTATCCACTTGTCACTGTTAAAAATTTATTGTCGAACGATGTGTGATGAAATTAATAACAAATACAATTGGATTATTAATTTATAAGATAACTTTAAAGATGGGATATTAATCAAACAACTTAGGTAAATAACTTATTTTTACAAATTTTATTTAGTTATAATTTACAACAAGTGTTCAAAATGGCCAACATTCTGGCACAGTATATTATGTAAGGACATGTTCGCAAAAATCCATTGTTCTTGAGTGGTCCGTTTTGAATGACCTTCAAGCTCAGCTGCCATTTTGTAAAGCTGTTGCCGGGAACTTTCAAACGTATAGAATAATTTATATTTTAAAGGAAGTAGAAAAATAGATAAAAGAAATACACAAATTTATGCGTTTTTTATTCAGATTTTGTTGCAAATATTTATGAACAGTTTATAGTAATAAAAAACACGATTCCAGTAAAATAATGTTTGATTAAGTGATACATATATTTCCAAATGTTTTACGATAATTATGTTCATATTCTTTCCTTTTTGTGAAATAAATCTTTGTTTATATTTTTATAGTGTAAATATTCTTCCAGGAATAAATATGTTGTGGTTCTTTCGCAAATAAATTAATAAAAATGCAACAGCATCGTGGAAGGGACTTCGTCAAATTTCTGACACGAATACACAATAACTTTTAATTAGGGTTCAAGAGTTATGACTATATCGCTCTGTGCGATACAAAGATTTTCCTTTCTATTCGACTACTTCATTTCTAACATCCGACCCTGCACTGGTTTGTCAACAATAATGTCCGGGGGGCACAAGTGGATAGAGTTCAGACGTAGACTATATAATATCGAATTGTCTATAAGTGAATAAATGTGATTAAAATTTATATCAGTAGAATGCAGTTCAAACCAAAATCACATTATTTTAAGAAGTGAACATAAAATGAATTAAGTTAGTACTGCGATAAATAGCATCTAGCTTAAAATGTGTATCTAACAAATAAATTGATTTAATGTGACCTAGGAATCTCTGCACAATGATAATAGTTCTTCTTATTCATGTACTTTCTTAATTCTTGTCGTGTCATATATATTAGATTCATTCGGAAATCCCAAGAAACTGCGACCATCGTCAGCATCAAAATTTATCTTGCGAGAGTGATTGGCACTACAACATCATACCCATTGGTGTCTTCTTTCACTATTATGTGAGTTATTTCACTTAAACCTAACAATATAATATACAAGAAAGTATGTAAATGTTATGGCCACTGGCCACCGATATTACCTTTTACACAAGAATATCATAGTTCATTAAATGTTTTTAAAACTGCAGGGCTAATTCAAAACTAATAAAATACGTAAAATAAATAAATAAAACAAGTAAATCATGTAGATTAAACGGATGAGTAAACTAATTTGTGTAGTAGATACGAACGTAAACAATAACAAACTGCCATTTTGGGAAGCTGTTGTTTGAAGTGAAGTTAGGTTTAGAAATTTGGACCGCTATAACTCCTCTCTTGTCCTTACTCGGTGTACTCTGATTCTGGTGAGTACATAATACAATACGACGTTTCATGTTGTCAAAAATATACTGCAATACATTTGGAAGAAACCCCCATTGAACTAGTCCTGTTGCAATTGATTTAAAAATGGTATTAATAACTGTTCTTGGTATCGTTGGCTATTAATGTTATTGTGAAAAAATATTGGTCCTACCATTCTACGACGAAATACAGCTAACCATATGCTAACTTTAAGAGGTTGCAAAGGACAATATAGAAACCTATAGAAACCTGTACACAATATGTATCTGTTTGTGAGGCACAGATTTATAAATTTACAGCCCCACAATTAACATACGTTTTACTGTAGCTAAATTTACGAATACCTATCATAACAGGTTTCACTGTATACAGACCCACATCGAGTTTAATTCCACTCCGTTTATCGCCACAAACCTCGAGCAGCAACCCTTCCCACCTCCCTGTCATCACCACTCCCCTCCTCCACCTCTCCTGGGGGGGCTATTCTCCTACCTCCCCCCTCCCCACTACAATCGATATCGCCTGATATCGGCGGCTATAGGTTACGAGAGATCCGGGAATTCCGGGCCCCCGCTCGGCCTCCGGAGCGAATCCGGGAATAGAGGGGGCGTGCGGGTGGCGGGAGGCGGTGGTCGTCGCTCAAATTGATAGTGACGCTCATCCCGGTAGCTAATTGACGTGCGCGCTGTGATTGATGCCGAACGTCCGGTCGCCATGTTGGATCAGTAGAGGCAGCTTAATTGCTCCCCCCGCGCGCACCACCGCCACCGCTCCGCATTCGAAGGGTGGATATCTGCAAGTGTTATCGCGACCTCTGTGACGTTGATCGGTATTCAATTGTTTTTTTTTTTTTTGAGTAAAATGTCGATATATAGGAAAAATAAGAGTTGATATTACGGGAAAAAACAGTGGCGTAGTTTACGGTTGGGTTTAATTTATATTCATGCCAATCAATTGGCGACATAATAATAATAATAATATATATTAGTTAAATAATACCTACAAAGGTGTATAACACGTCAATATTAACAGTTAAAACTTAAAATTGTGTATAAACTAACATTTACAACATATTAAAATGCTCACAACGAAGCTTTGTATGAAAGAATTCACTAATTTCATAAAAAGTGTTTTTTTTTGTAAAAACTCTTTCAGTTTGTTATTAAATTTAAGAGGCGGTAAGGCTTTTAATCAATCTGGTAACTGATTATATATTCTAATGCATTGAAATAATGCAATTTTTTGTATTTTTGATAGGTGGGTTGCTGGAGGAAGCAAATGGTTATGCTCAACGCCTCTAGTGTTGTGACTATACATGAGTTCATATTTTTGGAAGAGGTTGTTATGTTTACTTTTGTGAATTTAACACACTCAAAGATATATATCGCAGGCAAAGTAAGTAACTTAAAATTCTTAAAAAACTCTTTGCAAGTATCACGGCGAGCAACACCAAATATGGAACGAATGCAGGCCTTCTGTAGAATAAAGATTCTCCCTGCTTCGACGGAATTCCCCCAGAAGGTGATGCCGTATTTCAGTTAATAACAATGTAGAGCTGCATGGAGGCTGACACTTCTAGAAATCACTCTCAACACGTAAGATGCACTGCAAAGTCTACCGGATATGTGTTCCACATGCGGCCGCCAGGAAAGGTGAGAATCCAGTTTACATCCCAGGAAAAGGGTGTCATCAACGCAGGCACTGGTCATTATTTTTAACACTGATTTTTTCGGAATCGTTAAATTTAATTAGTTTGGTTTTGTTGAAGTTTAAATGTAAGTTGTGATAACTAAACCACTCTCCCAATAGTGTTAGATTGTATTCTAAAATGTCAACCAATTCCGTATTATCACTCGACTGAGTTACTGTTGTAGTATCATCCGCGAACATAATTACCCGGTCCGAAACTACTTCAGGAAGATCGTTCACATACAGTAAAAACAATAATGGGCCAAGTATCGAACCCCGAGGAACGCCACACGATATTACCAGAATAATCATGAGCTACAACACACTGATGCCTGTTCGAAAGGTACGAGTGAATCCATTTTAGAAATAAACCGCGGAAACCCATTATCTCCAGCTTCTCAAGCAGCACTCTGTGGTGGACACGGTCAAAGGCCCTTGATAAATCCATAAACATTGCGACTGTCACATCACCAGCCTCCAATCCAGCTGCGATCTCCTCCAACAGTTGAAACATAGCTCTCGCCGTGGATCTCTGTTTGACATATCCATTCTGCCAATTATTTAGAATATTGTGTTTGTTCATAAATTTCTCAATTCTCTTGTAAATAATTTTCTCAAAAATTTTTGAGATATTTGAGATTAGTGAAATCGGTCTATAGTTTTGATATTCAGATTTTTTCCTTTTTTATGTATTGGTTTCACTAACGAGTGCTTCAACTGGTCCGGAAACGTTCCCTCCGCAAAGGACAAATTCACAATGTATGTTAACGGAGCCGCTATAATTTCACTGCAGTGCTTCAAAACTTTAACAGGTATTCCATCGAAACCCACTGCTGCTGTATCATTTAAATCGTAAATTACCTGGCTGATTTCAGCCTCGTCAGTAGGAAACAGTAAAAAGGAGTCAGGTACCTGTTTTAGTTTGTGTCGAATTTGCGTCAGGCTGTTTTGTTCCGTGGAAATGGTCGCAAAATGTTGATTCATTTTTGTTAATACTTGCTTAGTATGATCTTCGTCATAATCTAAATCCTTTATATTGAAACAGTCTTTTTTATTTCTTCCCATTATAGTATTAACAACTTCCCATGTTCCCTTCATTGAATTTTTTTGAATTTAATATATGTTCCGTGTATACTTTCTTTTTGGATAACTCTATTTTGTGACTGTAATTTTTGCAAAATTCCTTATAGACATTTTCACCAATTCTATCTTCCAACATTGCCTCATATAATTGACTTTTTATTCCGGACAATCTCCTTATGTGATCAGTTAGTCGTCCATTCTTTATTTTTGTTTCTTTATTTGCGTCTGTACGTACTGTATATTTTCCCAAAATGGCCTGGATTAATCTCAAAAATTCATTATAGCTCCTATTAACTTCTTGTCGTTCTGTAATCAGACTCCAATTCGTGTTCATCATTTCAAGTTTAACTGAATCTAAGTGCTTAAATGGTAGGACCAGTGAGTGACATGACGAGATTTTTTATAGGAAATTAATGTATTCATTTTTTTTTATACCCAAAGATTTGTAGATATAAAAAGAACTATATCAGAATTAAAAAAGAACTGCGAAGATTAACTACTATTGAAGCTCCCCTCTTTATTTATGCTTTGTCAGCGTTCTTTTTTTTTGGTACGAGGACGACGCTGAAGACGCACTCAATAAATAAATATTACTGGGTGTGAACGTACTTAATGGTTCTGTAGCTTCACAGCAGCACCCTCTAATGAGTTGGTGTCGGGGGAAAAATAAATTTAGCAGAGTCAGGGTGTTATAAAAGCTTGCTTGGCGATATTGTTGGTAAAAAAAAGTTACGCGTATAAAATGAATTACGAGAATTAAAGCCGAGGCAACATCTATGTTGTGAAAAATTAACTAAAAAATAAATAAATATTATAAATGTATATTGTTATATTATCATTCCAATTATAAATTTTCTGCCGGGATTATAATTTTTTATTCGCATATTTATGTACTTATTAGTTTATTATTTATTAGAATACCTTATTTCGCATATATACCATGTGATTCAAAATGATTGTCGTAAGAAAAAAACTGTTTTTCGGAAAAATTTATCTATACTTATTACCAATTTAATGAGCGAAGTTAGCTACATACAAATTTCATACATTAAATTAATTTTCTTGAAATTTAGCGGCATTGGCGTGCGTGCTGTAGTATCTTTCGATTATTTATCTTATAATTTTTTCCAAATCGTTTATATTTACATCTAATATCACCAGCAATAGTATTTCTGAATACTGTAAGAAAATAAGGGAATTTATGTGTGGTAATTAGCTCAACGAACAGGTAAAAAATCAATATTAACATTAAGTGAAATAGTTTAATACATTTTATAATTTTATAGGCTTATCATACACGTTAGCGCAATGAGCTGTCAAAAGAAAGTTACATTTTCATCCCTATAAAGTTTCTACGGTACAGGAATTATTACCATTAGGTCGCGATAGGCGATTGAAATATTGTCATTGGTTTAATAACAATTTAAGGGACGATGACTTGCTAAACAAATCATTTTTCTCGGATGAAGCCTGATTTTATCTAACAGACTATATTAATTTACAAAACTATTGTATCTGGTCTGCAGAAAATCCGCACGAATTTCGAGAAACGCAATTGCATCCCGTAAAAGTTGGAGTTTGGTTAGCTATGTCCAGGCAACGAATAATAGGGCCAATTTTCTTCGAGGAAACTGTAACAGCCCAACGTTACAACAGATGTTGGAATTGTTTATTGCAGAGTTACAAGAAAATGAGCTTGAAGCAGGTTATTTTCAGCACGATAATGCTCCAGCACATACTGCTCGACAACCTGCCATATCTTCAACAGTTTTTTGCTGACAGGTTGTTAGAGCACAAAGATGGCCATCCAAGATCGCCTGATCTAGCCCCATTAAATTACTTCATGTTCAGCATCTAAAAATTAGGATCTATAGAAACCCATGCATGCCATAGAAGAACTGGAGAGATGCAGTTTTTGTCACTTAATAATTATACTAATTGTATGTTATAATTTAAAGTAATAAATAAATTTAGTTAAACACAGTTAGTATTGAATGTAAAATCATAATTTAGTAAAGTTAATTAATTACATTTCATTTTTACAAGCAAAACACCAATCATAGTCGTTTATATAATGCGATTCAAATATAGGTTATGTTTTCCTTATTTATGACAGAATCCGTTACTTTCTTATGTTCCAACACTGACTTAGTTCAAACCTTCATTACAAACACGCGGCATATAACTACACCCTGTTACTATCTATAGGAGCGGAATTGACAATCATTTTGAATCTCTGTGTACATATATCCTGCAAAAATGGAATGTAGTAGATAGACAAGTTTCTTTCTTTCAATTTCGTATTTTTTTAATTGCAACGTTTAACAGTAAATGCATTTGAATATACAAAAATTATCAAAGTTTTCCACGTAAGTGGTTTATTAAAAGTTGATGATGTTCTATTATTTACTTATATTTGAGATTTTGGCACCATCTTCTGTTCGATTGGCACTATAAACGTGAAATACTTTAACCAAAATATCACTTCCGGTTGACTGGAAATGGACGTCAACTTTGTTATTTTAAATAGAATGATCTAATTTTTTGTTCATTTTTGGATTCAACGACCATAAATAAGTCAGTTTTCATTAGCTATTCCTATAGCTACATGTTGCCGTTTTTGAGTTATTTAAGTTTTTCTTCTTTTTTAGTGATAATCATTGCATCATTGAGAAATTAATATCTCGGTTAATAGTGCAAGTAGAGACTCCAAATTTGCTATGTATTATGAATGTAGATATAATCCTAAGAAACGGTACACACACTTTATATTCTAACATACAGGGTGTTCAAAACTGAGGAACAAAGTGACATATTTTCAAATGCAGAAAACTCATTTTTTTAAATAAAACACGCTGTATTTTAATTTGAAATTAGGAAGTAAATATCATCCCCTACCACTTTATATCAACATTCCCTCTACCTATCTTTAATAGATTTTGAGATATAAGCGATTTTTTGTTACACACTACTAATTATAGCCCTATCTTTAAATGTTTGTAGCTGGCTCTGAATGGGATTAATGTCAAATTCATTGACTCACCATAAATGTTTATGTGTATTATCGTAATTACACTTTTGTACAATGCAATATTAATAGAAATGACTATTCGAACAGCAATATTCTTGCATGATTATTCAAAGAATAATACATGAATTTGTACAAGTACAATGAGCCCAGAAGCATGACTTTTAATTGTTTAAATAATGGTCGACATGATTCTCTAGTTGATGCCCCCCCCATACATCTTATTAGCCTCTTTTGATGGATAAACAAGCTGTTTGTCCAAAGCGCCATATTATAAATATGATATTATATATTAATAAATACAAAAACGTGAAGTTATATTAAATAAATTCACATATGTATGACGATATAAAACAAAACAACTTCCATGTAACTATATTGCAGCTAATAATCAACATACACTTTGTTGCTTGAACATTTTAGTTTAAAATTATGTTTAAATAAAATAAACAAATGACATAATAATAGTTGCACGTTGCATTGCAATTATTTCACTGTCAAATTCTGTAACTTTTGAATCTATATACATCAATATGATAAATAGCTTCCGTACAGAAATCTGCACGAAATAACTATTTTGGTAAATCTATTGCAACTCATTTTAAAGATTTTCTGCGCGTTATAGATTTATAAATTTGCCATTTTCTAAGAATTTCACCATTAAAAATTACTATCTATGGATAATCATAAAACGTATCCCCATTCAGGATTCGCGTAAGTCTGTTCGATTTGTACCAGGAGCTAAGTATTTTTTTTTATATGGACACAATATTCGCATAAATTTGATGATAACGCAGATTGTCTCGTTAATTGCTCTATACCATTATCAGCACGGCGTGGGAATATAGGGGAAATACAGGAGCGCTATTCGTATATGCTCGCATGCGTCCTCTCAAATGCATCAAGTCCCGATAGAGACGTATACATACAACGAAAGCACACGTTATACATCATTGTTATCATTACTGCTTGCTACGGTCGCATGTCAAAGTCGATCGCGCCCTAATTCGTTAAATGGCTCGAAACATATGCCTCTCTGACCTCAGAGGGGGAACAGACGTCCAGATCAATTTATTATTTATACTCCCTGGGCGAATGTCGTTTTCCGCCCTTGTGTGTATTTTATTTTTTGTTTGCCTAACTTTTAATGTAAATGTACATCACAAAAAGAGTAGGAAAGAAGCTGAAACTATAGTTCGTTTGAAATGATTTGACAGTATGAAACATATACAGGGTGATTCTCAATATATGCGACAAACTTTAAGAGCTGATTCCTGAGGTTATTTTGATCATAAAAGTTCATATGAGTATATGTCGCAAACGGTTGTTTTAAAGTTATTGATGTTTAATAATAATTAATGAACTATGACTAATACAATATAATATACAGTTGTTCTTCAAAACTATTGTGTTTGAGAATGAATTTGTTCATTGTTGTCGTGTTTATTGCGTTTCTGTTTTCTAAAATGAATTCCACGATGTTTGGGATGTGTGATATGCATTTCGTTTACGATTTTTGCCAATGAAATTCGCGTGCTGCTATACGTCTTTATGAAAACGATACCGAACCGTATCATCTCGCATCATTCAATATTTGCCCGTCTTCACCAACGTCTTAGTGAAACGGGAATTTTAAAAATACGAACGACTGATAACGAGCACCATCTACAGTGTGAGAACTTCACAAGTTGAGAAATGGTACTAAATGAAAATTGAGGAACATCCTACTACATGCACAGAAAAATTCGGTTTGCTTTAACATTAGTCAGGCCACAGTTTGGAGAATATTGAAAGATCAACTGTTGTATCCATATCACATTCCACGGGTGCAGATACTTTTACCGGCAGATTTTCCGCAAAGAGTGGCTTTTTGTCAATGGATGCAACACAAAATCCTGATATTTGCTCAAATATTCTTCCACCGACGAGGCTACTTTCTCTAGAATACGCGATTATTAATTTTCATAATTAATCATCATATGCCCGAAGAAAATCCGCGACGAACTAGTGAATGCCGTCATCAACATCTAATTCTCTGTCAATGTGTGCCGGAATTGTTGGAGATCATCTTGATAGTCCACATTTTTACCATGCGGTTAAATGGCGAGGTATACCGCAATTTCTTGAAGAGGAGCTAACCCTTGCTGGAAGAAGTTTCTTGCAATTAAGATTACAAATGTTTTAGTTTATTTGCTCGGAGTTTTTGGACAATACGTATCCAATGGGTGGATAGACGGGGAGATCCACACCGGCTTTCTCTAGGAACTTCAACTTAATTCTTTTTGAACTTTTTTTTCTGGGTCACCTTAAATCATTAGTTTATACGACTCCCATTGAAATGTCGATGAACTGAGAAATCGTATTATCGCAGCTTTTCAAACAATTGAAATACCCTGTATTTTATAACGGACTCGCAGTCAGATACGACGGAGATAGATGCTTGTATTGCAGTTGGGGGGTCATTTCAATAGTTAGTATAAGTTAATTTTGTTTTACTAATTTTTTGTTAATTTATAACAAAAACATTAATTATTGTTAACTTATATTAAACATTGTACAACTTTGGACTAAGCGATTTTGGACATATGTTCTTTATGAAGTTTTATGATCAAAATAACCCGGGAATCATGGCTTAAAGTTTGTCGCATATATTGAGAATCACCCTGTATTTGTGCATAGATATGTTTCTTATAAGCGCTATGCCGTCAAATAAGCGTGTATTGAAACAAGATAAATTAGAACAAAACTCTTTGAATCGTCGAACTTATTCTTCACTTTTTGGTCAGACTGTATACAGCTAGTCCAATTGGGAAATAATAAACGATATTAACCAATTTCTGCTATTAATTGTAACAATTAGGAGTAATTTGAAGAACATTTAAAGACGGCACAAACTGAACGGAAAACTGGCAAATCTTTTACTTACCGCAACTGCATATATTCTTTGACTTAGCCATGAACCAACCGTAGTAACCTAGGATTGCTTCTTGTAGTATCAGTTGTTTGGATCTCTTTTTTACTAGGCTACGAACTGGCGGGTTGAAGTTTTCCGGCTTAACGAAATTCCTCAGTTTTATAAAATTGGGGTTTGGCAACAATCTGGCACTTACTTCTTCTAAAATATTTTCAGCTCTTTTGCACTTCCGGTTAATCGAATCGCCACGAACTTTGTTTTTTAATAGAACACCCTATTATTATATATTTTTTGAATTTCATAAACATTCTATGACAGTACCATATTAGGGTTTCTACCTATCTTCAATTGTTTTTAGATATTACGATTTTTGTTTAAAATTTTGACATTTACATTGTTGTTTATTGATTATTCTCACTTGATTTAGAGTTCAAAAACTCCGACTTTGAAATCAACCAAGTACTAAGATTGTTTTACCAAAACGTAGAAAAGAAATTCAGTGACATATACAGGATGTCTAGAAATTAGTGACATATCCAGAATTTTGAATGTTGCCACTAAAACTTTTTTCAAATAGAACATCCCTGTGCATTTTTCTATTTTTGGATGTATCAATTAATTCTAAGCCGCTTGCTGTTGCTTCCTATACCCTATTTCGTTAGTTTTCTTTTAAGTTACTGTTTTGTTTATTACTGCTTCAAATGGCCGAATAATTTTTATCTGGTGGGCCATGACATTAACCACAACAATTTTATTATGATAAGTATTATTGTTATAATCATTGTTTGTTACACTCGCGTGTTCAGATAAATGCATATTTATATGGAATTTAGAATTAGATACTGAAAATATTGAAGAGCTTATTTTAACCTGGATACTTTAATTTTATTTTACATTCACTGAGAATGCAGGATGAACTTTTAGAGGATTTACGGTAATTATAGATTTATTTCGGCTAATATATCTAATAAACATTAGAAAACTTTAAATAATACATTACACAGATTACATACTGTGCCAACTTTCGGTAACTTTACTAAGCAAAGATTTAATGATCGTGTAACGAGAACGTTTGATGAATTAGACCAGTTGAAGTAGAAGAAGTATAAGGCGAACATTTAAGACGTGAATAATAAAATGCTGGACGTAAACGGAATTCACATTGAGCATTTTTTTGATGCTCTATGTCATGGTTCAAGTTTGATGCTGCTTGTAAATTGCATTTGTTAAGTATGCATGTATTAAATATTCTTCATAAAAAGCTTTATAATTTGAAATTCTTTAATATATCAAAAAACTTTAAAAACATTTGTTCTGACAACACACTACTTTTAGTGAAACAATTTGTTATGTTGTCTCTTTTTGTTTATGCATTTCCTTATGAAACAGCTATTAAGAGAAATATTTAAAATTTTCTGGTTCGTTTGATATATTAACACATAATTCTTTATTAATTGAATCCTTAAGTTCTTCTGCATTTCGTGATTTAAAAAATTATAGTATCTAGTTAGAATAAGCTCCAATATTTTCATATTAATTCATAATTCCAAATAATATGCATTTATGACACTGCGACGGTAACACACAAGTTGTAACAAAATATTCACTAATAATAATGTTGATGTTTATGTCATGGCTCACCATAGAAATTATTTGCCATTTGAAGCGGTAATAAACAAGACGGGCTTATTTAAAAAGAAAACTATTGAAAAAATTAAGTTTGCAACATTCAAATTTTGGTATGTACTAATTTTTATACACGTGTTAATGTCATTGTTTTTTTTCTACGTTTTGGTAAACATATACTTGTTGCTTTAAAGTCGGAGTTTCTGACCTAATCAGCGAGAATAATCATCATAAACAATTCAATGTCATTTTAACAAAAATGTAATATCTTAGAACAGTTGAAATGTAAAGTAGTCATGGTATTGTCATAGAATTTATGGTAAATTCAAAAATATAATAATATATAGGGTGTTCATTTAAATAAGTTCTGCGACTTTCGTAACGGATGCAAAAACGTGAAAATTTTAGAAAGAAGTAAGTGCAGATGTGCAAACCCCAATTTTTTTTAAACTGAGGAATTTCGTTAAGTCCGGAAACTTCTAACCGCAGTTCGTGGAAACCCTGTATTTTTATTTATTAATATTTTTTTCAGTGTACAATTATAAATTTTACCACACTTCTTTGTTTTATTTATATTTTACGTTTTCTTTTGACAGAAAAACATAATAATAGTTGAGTTATAATCTTAACTCAACTTAGGTATCTCTTTTATATGTTGAACGGTTAGTTTTACTCAGAAAATTTTGCAAGTGCAAAACATTTCCATCATTCACGAGACACAATAAAACCTATATAGCGCAGTCTTATCGCATAACGACGTGTCATGCTCGCTCGCGTTCATA